>MU158712.1:227518-274554 GCA_015888305.1 Antheraea pernyi
AGGGAAACCTGTCTGTTTATTGCTAAGGTCTTCGCAAAATAAATAAAAATAAAGATAATAGCAGTATTTCGTGTTCTATAATGATAGCTCAATGGCCAGTCGTGACAGTCGGACCGAAAAGGATATGCATGCTTAAAATTCCTAGCAACAGAATCGCTTTCTCTTCGGATGTTGGGCTCTCTGATATTACGTAATTTTGAAATGAGTCAACACCTACCGGATTATTGGACTAGATTAATATCACATTAACATTTCAAAACTTTTATTAAACTATACTAGCTGTGCCCGCGGGTCCGTACGCGTGTATTATTGTTTGTCTTAATAATTAATTATCTTAAATTGTGTAAATATTCTTTATGTTCAAATATTTACATTATACACATACCGATATTCACCGCGATCGGCTGAGCGGTATTGAAGTTGATACGACGCAATGAAACTTAATGGCGAGTTATGGTAAATTGGATAGTATAAAAACCTTCTCTGGGAAACAGGCATGTGTGCTAATTTTCATGTTAATTGGGGAAACTGTATCTGTATCTGTGCTTATCTCATTTCAGGTATGCCATCAAAGATCAATGTTCAAGCGATTCCTTCTCGTTCTGCTATGGCGGTAGATGGTAAACCGTGGGATTTTAGTAAGTAGGAATCTCAAATAACTCTCTCGCTCCCTCGAGTGGATAACCACGATGGGTTTTCCACGTTAAAAAAAAAGTATATCGTCATCATTTACATATTATACTATTATATAAACTAACAACCCGCCTTGGCTTCGCTTGGGTGCAACGTTAGTCATTTAGATCACCTTTTTGGTGCTTTTATATTCATAGTTCAAAATCATAGTCTACACAAATTCACGTAAGTAACCCATTATTCTTTGGTATGTAAAAAATAAAATTGATGGCCGTGGGTTATTGTTACGTATTCTAAAGATACATAATTCTTTACTGCATTGTTTTGACGTATCTCATGTTGTTAGTCACAGTCAGCAATGCAAAACGTGCACGAACAATATTTCTGACGACTTGATTATACATCGACTTCCCTTTATTTTTTGTAAATGTAATAATATACATGTATCATATATATAAACCTTCCTGGAGATAATACAAATGATAGTGAAACCCATATTAAAAATTCGTTATGTAGTTTAGAAAAACTAAGTGAACAGAGACGTGCTCGAAAAGTGACTGAACTTTTATAATATGTATTGATGATATAGGATAAATCATAAATTCAAAAGACTATTTAAATTATGTATTGAGAAAACGTATCCATAAAGAAATAGCCGACAGAACAGTGTTTGTTATCTATATTATAATAAAACTGTAGTACCAAAGGCTATTTATTATATAGTTAATCAATATGTGAATGTTGGTGATGTCTGGAAATGACACCGATCTCTGTGTATCCGCCAAAAACGAATGTAAATAAATATATAAGCTAACTCTGAAAGTACCGAACCGATTTTGACGAAACTTGGCACAGTGATAACTAATGTTACGAGATTACATTTAGGATACTTTTGTCCCATAAAACGCAATGGATTCTTCAGGATCTGCCTGTTTGTCTATACCTTTAAACACGAATCACTCTGAAAGTACTGAACCAATTTAGATGAAATTTGGCACAGTTATAACCAATATCACAAGGTTACATCTAGGATACTTTTTATCTTATAAAACGCAAGGGATTCTCCAGGATAACGGACGAAAGTAAAAAAAATGTAGTTCATGATATTCTTGACGAATTTTGGTAAATTTTCTTTGTGCTATATATAGCAGACAGCTTATCTAAAAAATTAAGCTATATTTCCCTATGCTACATCAAAAAATAATACCAAAAAAATTATCACCGTGTTTCGAACCGTCGGCTCCGGCGAAACGATATAAAGTAAATAATATAAAGTCCAGTACGTTATAACTGAGCTACGGGTACATGACATTCCTGTGCGTAATTACCGCTCACATGAAACATTTATATAGACGAAACTGTCACTTATATGTTGTTACATTTATTTCATTGTATAAAAAAATGTTTGCTAAACAAAGGTGACAAGATTTATTTATTTATCTATACTATAATAAAACTGTAACAAAGCCAAATCTGTACATTAAATATTTTTTGAAAGTTTTGATTTGGGTAGACTTTGCAATTTTTGTCTGTCTGTCTGTTTTTCTGTCCCTGTGAACACGTATCACTCTGAAAGTAATGAACCAATTTTGACGAAAATTGACACAGTGATACCTAATATTACAAGATTACATATAGGATACTTTTTGTCCAATAAAATGGAGGGAGTTCTCCAGGATAAGGAAAAACAAAAATTTGTGGTTAATGAAATTCTTAATGGATTTTGGTAATTTTTTGCGACACCTTAGTACAAGAGCCAGCAACGTTGGAAGAACGAGAATTTTAGAAAAGCTGGTTCTTTAATATGAAGATATATTATGCCCTTCCAAACAGGATTCAGGATACCTGGTAGCCGGTTAACGTTGTGTTTTTTAAAGCGCATCATACTTTTACAGGTCAAAATTTTGATTTATAAATAAATTTAGGAACAATTTTTTTTCAGTAACTTTTAAACGCTATTAAAATCATGAATTTATCACAGCTAGATATTTTTTATATACAATAATGTGCCCGATGATATATTTTATAAATAAAAATAATTAATTTCAAACCATTTTATTTTTTCCATTGCAGAGAACATATTTCATTTTATTAACGACGCCATCTTAAATACATGCGTCGATAACATACGCTGCTACAATTATCGCTATCTTTATCGTGCAGACAGTGCTGTACTAAACTAAAGCTGTAGCTAAGTTATTCTATACACATATTATTTTTATAGAAATAAATCGGTCTGACTTTTTTGACTATTATAGTAGGTACACTTACAGGTGGGTCACCTGATGTTAAGTGATCACCACCGTCCATAGACACTTGCAACACCAGGGGAGTTCCAAGTGCGTTGCCAGCCTGTGTTTGGGGGGGAGGGGTGAGAAGGGGGGGAAAGGGGAAGAGGAGGGGAGGTGGGCTTCCGGCGCTCTCACTGACCGAACGAAACGCAAAAATGCAAGCACTGTTACTTCACGTCGGTTTTCTGTGAACTCTGGTACTACCCCGGCCGAGCCGATCCATTCGTGCTGTAACCAGTAATAGCTTCAGTGTGGCTCTACCACATACAAAAAGTTGACTATTGAGTAAATGACTGACTGGAAGATTAAATTTGTACTTATTTATGTCTAAATAAAATTACGGCTATCCCAACATGGTTTGAAATTATTTTTATTTACGAAAAATAGCATTACACACATTATTGTCAACAACAAAAATGTCTTGCAATAATAATACCATGTTTTAATAGCATATCAAATTTAGTGACAAAAACATGCTAAAATTATTTAAAAATCAATATTTTTGTCTATAAAGGTGCGATATGCACAAATAAACGCAACGTTTACCGGCAGCCAGGTAGCCCGCACGCTATGTAGAAGAACATAAAGATATATAAAAAACTGGCTTATTGACTTCGCTGTCGATACCTTTGCTAGCTCTTAGACGAATAGTTACAGGCAAGTGACATTTGACGCGTCAACGCGATTCTCATATTTTTTCATATTTATAGTTTTCTTCAACACAATGGAGTGTGAAAAAGTTTTGATGCAAGTAGAATATAGTTATGATAAAGTAAGTGGTAGAAATGATTATTTAATTTTATTTTTACGTATTGTGGATGTGCAGATTCTATGTACAGTAGATTAGGTGTCGTGACAGAAAAAGAGAGAGAGAGAGAGAGTGTATACAATATATACATACATATAATTTTCATTTCAATATCAAACCAACTCAAGAATTACTTTTTGATGTATTAACTTTTATTAACTTGACTATTCCAGATCATTCAGTGTTTAATTTATTATTATTTATTTTATAAATATTTTTATCGTTTAATTTACAATTGAACTCTATCAACTTGATATTTTATAATGTAAACTATACTGACTGTAAACGTCTAGAAAAAAGGGAAAGTAATTAGGTTCCAACTGGGGTCCATAGAACCCTCAAGTTATTTTTTTACGTTACCGCCAATATTTGTAAGTTAGTTTTTATCTTAATTGAACCCCGTAGATGACGCTACGAACGGGTTGTAGGCTTATTTTAAAAGATTTATCACATACCATCTGGGTAAATGTTTGAGTGAGCCCCTTGATAGTTTGGATTTACAATTGGAAACTGTAGGTGTGGCTGCAATCGGGTTTTAGGTTTAAAAATATAATTGAAACCGGTGATAACCGTTTTGGTGCAGACGAAGTCGCACGGGTCAGCTAGTATAAGATAAAAACCTATATAAGCATGCGTTGTTTGGTTCTTGGACAATTTTTATGTGAAACAGTTACATCAGGAGCATTACATCATTAGGAGGTGGTAGAGTCACGCTGAAGCTATCTGGTTTCAGCATAAATGGGTCGGCTCGCCCGGGGTAGTACCACGCTCTCACAGAAACCCGACGTGAAGTAACAGCGCTTGGCATTGTTGCGTTTCGTTCGGTCAGTGAGAGCGCCGGAGGCCCACCTGATCTCCCCTCTCCTCTCCCCTTCCCTTCCCTCTTCTCCACCAAACACAGGCTGGCAACGCACTTGCGACTTCCGTGGTGTTTGCAAGTGTCTATGGACGGTGGTGATCTTTTAACATCAGGTGACCAACTTGTTCGTTTAGCTCCTATTATATAAAAAAAACATCAAAACACTGACCGAAAGCAAAATTGTATAGGAAACTGTATATAACTGGACGTAGAAAATGTGTTTAAGAGAAAATGCTACGTGCACTTTCTTAAGCTTATTGAAAAATACAGATCATAAATATCATTGCAATCTATAAAAGCACTTAGTGTTGTCAATAAGATACTCGTTTTAGCTTAAATCTTCCAAAACTTCATCTCTATTGTTCTATTACAGGCTTAAGGTTTATTATGAAGTAAATTGTTCCTCTAATAACAACGTTGTATCAAGAGAAAGTGGAACCTTCCGACGGCGACCTCATTTGTACTTTGTCAACCTTAATCTGTCCACTAATATAATGCAGGCACACCTCAACATAATAGCAGATTACTAATAACTAATACTAGAATATACAGTCTATAAATGTGTAATGATATTCAAATATTAAAAACTAGCTCGTGTCTACGACTTCGGTAACGTGAAAGTGTTTATGTTATTTCAGAAGTACTAAAAATGTTATTTAAATAACTAATTATCTATAATTATATGCTTTACGAAGATATACAGACTTTATACGGCGTATTATTTATTGGGATTAACGGTTGACCTTGCGGTTGTAAATACATAAGCTTTGCGTAGTACTTTCCACCCTCTATCTCATAAATAGTTAAATGTATAAAAAAATGTTAGGACCAAAGTTAGCGATTTGTAAAAACCCTATTTTTGTGATCTTAAGATACCTTAAGACACGGAAACGAGATTTCATGAGACTTTTAAGACAACTTTTAGATTGGGAAAATATAGGATCATGCGAGTTTAAAGCTTATACGACGGGACTATTAACAAAATACATGGATTCGAAGACACAATATAACCCTTTACAATTTTACTTTTATGTGATATAGCAATTACAACGTACAATTAACGATTGCATAATATTGCAGTATTGATGTTGAAAAGACTAACTAACAAGCCATTGATATTAATTGCTCATTAGTCAATCATCGCTACGACTGTGGTTATGTAAGCAAGTAGAGTTAACCCTATGGCAGTTTAACGCTCATGGTTTAATGCTATGAAATGACATTTATTTAAATGACTATTTAACCCTAATTACTCAGAGCACTTCCTGTATAAGTGCAACATCAATAAATGTTTATTGCTAATTTCCAGCAGGCTTTTATAAACCTTAAATGACTCTTAACCCTTAACAACTATAAATGCAAACCGTAAATGTAAACCGTTTCCTGCTTAAAAGAAAAGTCTTATGGTGACTCTTATTTTCTTATAGTAGACTAGCGGACCTGGCGGACGTTGTCCTGCCTTGATAATAAAAAAAATCCTAAAAGTCAACCGCAACGCCACCTACCGGGTCCAATTCTGAATCTAAACTATTCTCGGATCCACTGGAACATGCACACAAAGTTTTATTAAAATCGGTCCAGCCGTTTAGGAGGAGTTCAGTGACACGCACAGAAGAAATATATATATAAACAATTTTTGTCAAGTGAATTAAATTTTGTCTACTTTTCGGAGTATTTATACTTAGCATTCTGTATACTATAAATATAAGTATGAAATTGGTAAGTCAAACCAGTTTTAACGTTTCGAATAATGAAGTTATTACCTATTTGCAACCAGTACTTACAAAATATTTTTAAACGAAATTAAGCATTTACCAGTACACGTCCAGTTTTCAAGTATCACGTATATGAGTGACATAATTACATTCCAGTATCATGCATTCAATTGTTTTTTTTTTGTTAAAGTATTCCAAGGTTAATCGGCTATCTGATAGAATGTAAAATATACTTAATATTTCATAGTGGATAAAGTTTCTAACACTGAAATGCTTCTGTGATTCGGATCTTATTACAATATCGTCATTATACAAAACTTAATGTCATAATATTTACCACGTCAAATTAATTTCAAGGTATCTGGTACGTAAGATATCATATATTAATTATACAGTTTCATATGCACTCGCATATAAGTTACATACATAATTTGAGTAAACAAAATTTGGTCTTATCGCAGTCACTTGTTTTAATCCCCTCTTCTGACCAATGAGGTTACGGGGATAAGTTCACACTTTATACTGAGAGCTCTCATTTCGAAGGAAAGCTTCTTACGCAACAGACCTGTTTTATCCGTTCTGAAAAAAAAATCGAGGCTTTTTTCTGTAACGTCCCCATAGTAAATGTAAAATTACATCTACTATAACTATCGGAGAACAAAGACGAATCTACCATACGTATTCACATTACTTGTGAATGTATACATATTTTGTCTGTTTAATTTTTCTTCCTGGCATGTATATATTTTCTCACAGAAGAGTCCTTTGTTTACATGACACGAAGTAGTTATAATTAAAATATTGGTTTTATAGCTTCATACACTTACCGACTTACTCATACCAAGAACAACATTTAAATGAATGACCACGGTTTTATGTAACTTCAGGTGGATGTTTTAACATTATTAACTTAAGCCGTATTTTAAAGTCATAGATACAATTAAATAACGTATACATGATATAAACTTACATATGAATTAATGATAGTAAAACCTAATCATTAGGAAAAATGTTTTAATTCTCTGTTAGCCCAGTAACTTGTGCAAAATATAAAATATGTAGATCAGAATATAAAATATCCAGAGTTTAATGACACTGTGATGCATATTATCCGTTAAAACTATAAGAGGAATTATCCAATCGCAGTAACTAACCGTTGCAAAATTGAAGGTTTTAGCAGCTCGTATCGGAGACGTACAAGATAAAGGCTATTTTGCAGTATGCTGTCCACAAATGTACTGTGATCACACGTATAACTTTTGCACTGATACTGTGAAATAAAGCCGCTTAGGTTTAATGCAACATTTATCATTCGATATCAGATTTTGTATCGTTTATATTTTTTAATAAAATTATATCTCACCGGCTGAATTTTCGGTCATTATACGATATAAGTTTATTTAAATACCTTCAACTATAATATTTCTTACTCAGAAGAACATGCGGTTTGGTTTGTAATCATGAGGTTACTATAATTAAAACTAAAATTATTTATATAATGTATATACTAAATTGAATATTAAATAGTACAGTTAAGTTCTTTAAAAATAATTATTCATATTTTGTTCACAACGCACGAAAATTCCATATTCGATAAAAGGCAAAATCCATAGCCAAACCTTCACAATCGAAACAAAAAGTGCGAGTTATTATCATAAGCATTCAAATGTAAAACATACGCAGTTCTCCTTACTGTAATAATATTCAACATCAAAAACTAACCAGGATACAACACAAGAAACGTTCCGCTATCCACTGCGTAGTTATGAATAAAACATTTTGCCGAAACCGCCCCGCGACGCCGAGTCGAATGCGATCGCCTTTTTGGGAGAACGATAATTTATCATTCATACATACATATGTACGGCATGTACGTATGTACTTCCGCGAGTTATGAGAACTGACAGCCTGTCAGATTAGTCTAGTCCCGTGTTCGATCATTTATGGAATTGACCGTTGAAACAGAATTCATACGTAATAAGTTGCCGTTATTTTGGATGTCATCAAAAATTATTTTAAACGGTAGTATTATGAAAATATATTTAGAATGGTACCTCGAATCTATACGCTTTAGGAGGCGAAAGAAGGCTACACGAATGTGAGAGTAAAAATGGCGTTCTTGCCTCATGTAGAAGACCTGGCTTCGTTTGACGTCAGATTTTTGGGCTAAATCCAAAGATAGTTAGGATGAAACGAGCGAATCAATTATGCTTTAAGAGTGTGGATTGCAAGTGCTTTTGTAACTTCTGCGCTTGTCATGATCCGTGTGACATCTTCTACGAGGTATCTTCGAATCCATACTCTTTAGGAGGCAACATGGGTGTGAGCGTGTAGATGCCGTTCTTGCCTAGTATAAATCTGGCTTCGACTGTTATCAGATTTTTGGGCTTAATCAAAAGATAGTAGGTATGAAACGAGTAAATCAATTATTCTCTTGAGAGTATGGATTGCAAATGATCTACGAGCTATATATGTACTAATTATGGCTTCTACGAGGTGTGATCAAGAGATTGTATAAGCAGCAGTAGTTCTTTAATGGCTATAAATCACCCCACGCGTGTGCACTTACGGCGGGTACATATGTTGCGAATGGGATTTTACTATTTTTCCTTCTTTTTCTTTTTTCTTTCTGGTTAGCTAGCCTTAACCAAATTGTCACACTCAATACATGGATGCGCTCGTGAGACATATGTGAATGTACGCATATGAGTCTCATCAACGCATACAGGTATGATTAACTTAGCTTGCATGAATAGATACATCGATACGCGACATTAGATGCAAGGCAACAGCCCAAGCCGAGACGCGCCCGTGTGTTTTAAACTCTCCCGACGAAGCTGTAAAGACCCGTCAAACCAACATCGGATAGTGAGGTCAAAAAAAAATGTTGTTTATTAAGTACGGCGATAAAAATTAATGGCATCCTAAATCATGTGTTTTATTGACTTTCGTCACCAAATGCGTGATGACCATTATTTTAAAACCTACATGACCACCCCTAGCGAAATTCTGCATAAAATTATCATCAGTTATTTAAACATGCATCTTTGCGATAAATGAAATACGATTCTTTATAAGTGATACCTTCTTTATTTATTTTCTTAATGACAACATTGGATTTACGGATGCTTGCTTCAGAGTCGATCTGTTATTTTAAAATCTGTAATTATAGGTCTGTATGATTTAAAATTATTTATTTTAACAGGTTTTTGTGATATTTACGTCGAAATTAATCATTTGGAACCTATTATGGTACTAGATGATAATTATTAATAATTATAGTTCCGTCTTACTTTCCTTTTTAAAATTTTTCATTATCATGGGAAAAAACAAAATGGTAAGAATACTTTAATTGAGAAAATTATGTTTTGAATATAGGATACTCTAAATAAAATACCTTAACAGTGTGTACAAGCTCTCTAATAAGTGCCAACTGATAGAAACCCAATGAAAAATATACAACAAGATAATAACAAGGTGACGTCTCAACCAGAAATGGAAACATGACATGTATTCACTTAATTTGCAAATCTGATAAGCAGTAATTAAAATATTGCTACTTATGATGCAAGCAAAAACACTTAAAGGGATATAACAATGCGATGAAAGCAACGTTCGGGTTACCTAATATCATTATTGTTCCTCGTATGGGTTTAAATTACTAGATGGTACTAGATATGCATGTTTACTCCAGGTGGTCTCAGACCTTATAAAATACAATTATTTCGAAAGCAGTTAAGTCAGTTGATCCCGTGAAAATTGCATCACATCGCTTTCATTCTCTATAGTGCGACATAAAGCTACCGTTGTTAAGAAAAACCTTATAAAATTGAAGTTTTGAGAATTCACATGGATTAAGATTAATTCAATTTAGATCCAAAATAAATTAGAGATAAGCACAATGAAACTGCATCTTTATTAACTATGGAAAATCCAATAAATGTATATCAGCTTTCTATGAAGTAATGAAAAGATATTTGATGCATGAACATGATGAACATGGGGGTGTAAGGGGTGTCAAATAACATCTAAGACTTAAGACACCCAAGCCAACCTCACCTGCACGTGGTGCACCCTGCTGAATAACGAACGAGGCAATGGCGAAAGCGGGGTGGTAGGGTTTTACAGCCTGACTGGGTCGCAACATATACATATACATGGGTATATGGCGAAAAAGCCCGTCATAGTGATTCGCTTTTGCGAGTCGCGTTTCGGGATCAGCCTGTGCATATCCAGCTTTTCGCAGGCCGGCATGACAGCGGCGACCGGCGATGGATAGTATATCACTCGGTGGTCGCCGTTGTTTTTGGATTGTACTGTGCTTACCATCAGGCGCTGTGCAGTCATTTTGCAATGCTACTATAAAAAAAAAAAAAACCTCTTTAAGCATCTAGAATTGTTCATTACTCCGCAATACAATTAACAATGCCACCAACAAAAAACCTTATGTAGTATTTTATCTCGATTTTTGTCCATGCATATGCTATAGAATGCTTGTCTATTTTTATCTATATTCCAGAATTTTTAAGCGAAAGGGCGTGAATGGTTACGAGATGCCCAAAAAGTGCAAGAAATATAACTCGCTGCTTTATGTTCATTGTCCGTATTTCTATTACGGCTTACAGCTTTTTGCTCTTTAAACGGTCACAATGGCTCGAAAGTTGACCGTGTATAGAGGTAATTTAAATTTTAAAAACCATCAGCTCTCCTATTCAATTGTAGCTTTTTATGTAAATTGTAAAACGCGAATAACAGAACAAAGAACGATATGAATGAAATTGTTCTTTACATTTGAAATTCAGATACAAGATATCAAAATACATAAATAAATTAAATTTGACACGCTAACAACTTTAAAGGCTAAAAACCACTTCTTTACTGCCGGAGGAAGCAATTGTCAGTAACGTTATAGATATAAACTGTAAAGAACTTAAATCTAACGAGTACAATAGAATATAAATATAATATTTGGGGGGGGGTTTACTTCAGAACGGTGTTTCTGTGAGAAGGTTGCCCGGTGGTACTACCCCGGGCAAGCCGACCCATTCATGCTGAAACCAGTAATAGCTTCAACGTGGCTCAACCACCTACAAAGATAGCTAAGTGGTCTAAGATGGTAAACACGCTAAACTTAGAGGGTACTGGTTTTCAAAAGCAGCTGCCAGAACATACCAACAGGTGTTTGGCTACAGATTTCCAACTTGAGGTTGGTAGCTAGATAGACAGACTTAGAAAAAACCTAACCTCCGTCATACCACGTGGTATGTGGTGGTATCATCACGTTGTTTTCCTTCACCGGAACCACCAACTCAGTTGCGAGGATTCAAACCTATACATCCGAACTCCGAACACGCTACCAGCTAATAACGTCTTCGTCTACGTTCGTCATTCGTCTCTATAGTATTGAAATATTTGAATTTCAAATTTTTTTTGCCTCATTAAGATCTTAGGGTTATATTTCTTCTCCAACATTAAGTCACATTAAATAACCCTACGATGCATGAATACAACAAGCCCAAACGCTAGTCTAAGGTCCAAGACCTACAGTAATATTCTCAACCATTTATCAAGACTACAGGCGACAACCAGTGATTTATCCATACTTGCAAATCGTTTGAAAATTTGTCTAGCCTGCAGTGAGACAGCGGCCTCTTGCGACTGCCAATTTATTATTAGTCTTTCGTGTTTGCATGATTTGTTGTGCTGTGGGTGATAACGAAGATGTCAAGTACTTGTGTGTCCAGGCAATGTAAATATATTTATCAAATAACAAAGCTCGTGCATATGATATAAAATTTAAGAAGTCTAATAATTTAAATTTAACAAGTTATTCTTAAACAATGTGAGCAAAGTTGGGCTTTAACGCAATTGTATTTAATTTTCTGTCGACTAAATCATTGGATGTGACTAGAAATTAAAATTTTGGGAAACTATGAGAATTTTTATAGCAGTTTGTTTTTGACGTAAATGTCCTTATCATAAATAAAATTTTAAAAGGATCCGTTATTAATAAATGATCTATCGTCCAGCCAGTGCTGCATGTTATTGTATGCATTCTCAATCTAACAAATATTATAAATGCGAATGAGAGTTTCGCTCTTGCTCTTTCATGCTTAAGTAGGTACTCAACTAAACATCACTAAGTTTTGCATACAATTTCTCCGCGGTGCAGAAAATGACCTTCCATATAGAGTAAAACATTAACGCGAAAGAAGTGGCTGCAGAAAAAGTTCAAATATAATTTCGCTAATAATATCATCGAAATGTGTTTGGTTCTTATAACATAACATAGAAATACGCATTGAAATAATTCATGAGCACCGTAGAAAGTAATAGAAAACAAACAACCAAATAGTGTTACTTAACAAAATACATAGCGAATTGGGAAATTGTATCACAGATCCTTTGTTCGTAGAAGACAATAAGCTATGTGCTTTCTGCGTTAGAAGTGGCGTCCGTGTCGGTAATATGACAGATATTAATAACCCACGTAACACTTGTAAGTCGTAAGTTATCGCACCGCGAAATGGTTTCTATGAAGTAGCTGATTTATCATAGAAGCATATTACTTATTAAACCTATTATGAAGTTGGAATTTTGACGGTACAAATAACACATGTTTAGGGAGAAGTTGGATTTTATCTCAACATTAATTTATTTTTAAATGACCTTATGAAATTTAGTGGTAAGTTGAAGAATAGGGTTAGTGTGAGGTTTATTTGTTACGCGTCGATCAAAATCCATATTGAAGTCACTAAATGTAAAAAAAAAAATGCTAATACTGTTATTGGATTACGTTATAATTTCGAAATATTTATAATTTATTGTAAATTTACGATGATATTAAAAAGTTTTTATAATTTTCTCGCTTCCTACAATACTTGCTCAATAATTTGAAGATTTTAATATTAATTAATTATTTATATGATAAAATGGAAATTATTGATAGGTCTTAAATTAACTCATATGTGTAATAATATTACATGTGGTTCGCTTAACGCTAGTTCTATAACACCTTACTTATATACAACATATATCACTCCAGGAAAAGGGTTCTATTAAGCCTAACTCATTACTTCTCTCGCAGCATGCAAAGCAGTATAAGTGTCGATAATACGACAGATATTAATATCGTTGGAGGCAGTAAAATATATTGCTAAAACCGTTCTAAAGGAAGCAATTATACAAATAGGAATTACATTTGGTCTATCAAAAACAGAAAATATATTCAAGGATTTATTTAATCACGTTTCATGTACATTAAGTGTAAAAATACTTATCAAAGCTGAAATTAATAATATGAAGTCATAACGTGAACCGATTTCACAACAATGCGTTACCACTACACAGTAATTTAATAACACAGAACAAGGTATACAGAAAATAAAAGGAGAATAATATCACGTAACGCATTGAAAATATATATATTTTTAATAATATACTTGCTTAATTAATATATTACAAATATTCAAAAGTTATTGATGATAATACTAAAGTTCGTCAACTGTAAATAAGTTAAATATATAAAGAAAATCGGGTCCTAGAGATTGGAGAAAATGGCACTGAACTGTTTTATTTTCGCCCATTTATATGATATATCATAATATTTTATTTACAGCCAGAAAATATAGCCGCGCGAAAAATTATTACATTCCAGTGGAATTCCGCATAAAATCTTTTTAACAAATCGTGCCTCATGTGTATAAATGAAAGTGAATGAACCTTCTTTGATATTTTAATAGTAGACATGATTAGAATTTTATTTTAATGGATCCACAAATATGACACCTGGTAAACTTCATCCCCAAAACTTTCACGTCGATCTGGGAAACTTCCTGGTATTGACCTCGAGACGAGGCCGAAATTCGAAAGTCTAGAAGACAATAATTTCGATAAGATCACTTTATTTAATGAACGAAATGGACACACGGGCCTTATTTACAATCAACAATAAAGTGAAGTTTAAGGTAGTTACTATGCAAATAGGTGCAATAAAAACGGAAGAACATGCTCAGAACTAATGTAGCGATTAAGGTCTCTGCAGTGGAAGTGAAGTATCTCAAATTTAACACGTTTATTGTGTACTAGCGGGCCCGGCAGACGTTGCCTCGCCGTGATTATAAAAAAAATCATTGACAAATTGTATATCAAAACCTTCCTCGTAAATCACGTTATCTACTGGTAAAGACCGGAAGAAAATCCGTTCAGTAGTTTTGAGTTTATCGCGAACAGACAGACAGACAGACGCGGTAGGGGACTTTGTTTTATACTATGTAATGAAGGCGATGCATGAATGATAAAATTTAAGGACGACTATAGATAACTAAAACACGAATTTACAGAAGTTTTTGGAGTATTATTTCTGTGCTTCAAAAAAAAAAAACTATCAAATCCTGAGATAAAATTTTGCTACATCAATAGATTTAGAACATAACATATCGATATCACGTATAATACATATCGTGGCCTAGCAAGCAACACTGCGCAAGACAATTTGAGTAATTTTATAGCTGAATGAAAAAACTGTATTTTTATTGCGTTATATTGCATTTATCTCTATGCGGTAATTAGTAATTTGAAGATTGGTCTCTTATTAACGTTCTCAAACGTTCAAAATATGTATGCGCTATGCAGTTTGACGAGTCATGAAAATTCTTATCCAATGAAATTTTAAAGTAAAAACTGCCAATTTTCGACTGAAGCGGTGTTGTCTGCTAAACAATGATACATAATACAAAAAAATTTCAGCAGAGTAATATTACAATCGCATATAAATTTTGATACCAGAAAACCGAAAAATCATAGTTTGTTTCACTTACGTGTGACGAACCACACGGCTGTATGTATTATGATGACCAGTACATACGAGAAGAATTAAAAAGTAACGATATTAATTATTACCTTTCGTAAGACTTCTCAGTCTTTATGGAATCGTTTTCAATGAGGGAGGTTTCAACAATAAACGAAATGATTTATTGGCCAATCGTAAGTTACATGTATCGGCAATTTTCCGGGTAACAGTTAAATGAAACGTTCCTTGAGGAAATAATTTAAATTGTTAGACAATAATCACGTTTTACATATCACTGGGTAATTTTTTGTAATAGCATTAATTAAATAATTATGTTATTAGATTTGGTTATGGAAGGCCTTCACGCGTACACCAATTATTGTTACAGTTTTTTTGGAATATTTTTTACTGTTTGACTTGATATTTATTAACGATGAAGCGAAAAATGGTAACAATCAAAACCTAGAGAAACACTGGGTTTCAATTTTCAGCTGCTGAAGTGGAACTTATATCCGCTCGGTGAGGATATATTTCCAATATGAGGATGGTGGTATAGTTCAATCATAGTACTTTTCTTTGCCGAAAATTCCGGTTTATTACATAACTATGTCTCATCAGCAACTCTCTTGATGATCCTAAAAAAGATGGGGCAAAACATGGCTGATATGTTCGTCGGAAAAAAGACCTTAATGTATATATATATTTTATGTCATTTACATAACACTTGATGTTAAGTGATCACCACCGTCCATAGACAACATCAGAGGAGTCGCAAGTGCGTTGCCAGCCTGTGTTTGGCAGAAGGGGAAGTGGGGATGTGGTAAGGGAGAGGGGCGTTGGGTATCCGGCGCTCTCACTGACCGAACGAAACGCAACAATGCAAGCACTGTTACTTCACGTCGGTTTTCCGTGAGAGGGTGATACTACCCCGGACGAGCCGACCCATTCATGCTGAAACCAGTAATAGCTTCAGCGTGGCGCTACCACGAACATAAATTTTAATAATAAAAAAAGAGAGTATTTGTCAATACTCAATTCAAATTTGTGAATCGTGCGAAAGAAAATGAAAAATAAACAATCACAGGCTATTTTACTTTCAATGTAGATAATTAAATGTTGATACCTAAACATAAATTAAGTATACTTTGGTGATAAATTTCATAACCTCGTACATTCATTATAATCACTCTAAGAAACAATAGTATTTTATTTTTAGTTATATTCATAATGTAAACGAAAACGTGATTCACATTATTAAGTTTACAAGTGTTTATACCTAAGTTTATTTTAGTTTGAAAAATAAACAATTGCCTCTTTGAAAACGAATTGAGAAACGCCGAATTTTATTATTTTCATAAGTTTTGTGAACAAAGATTACTCGTATAATTCTCTATATCTTTGAATTGAATTGTGACACCTAAAAGGCTCATCGAGAAAGACGGTATCTTTAGTTAAAAATCAACCGACGGAACCTACAAAGGTTTTTGAAATTGATCAACTGAATAGAACTCTAATCCAGTTGCATAAGAGCACGTAGGCGGTCACCTATAATTACATGAATCTACGTAACGTAATCACAAATAAATGTTCTTTATTGTTCTGTCCCTTGCAATAAATATGGTGCGTCACTGTAGGAAGAAACTGAATCAAAACGTGACAGGTTTTATTTAGGAGTATCGATGTATCTTTTAGTTATTTATTGGTTTTAAATCTCGACCCACGCGGTTTGTTTGTTGTCATGGTTGGGAAAAATACGGCTTGTACATTCAACTGTCACATTATTCCTATGTATCATGCACCTACGACAATGTATTCAAAGTGCAGATATTTTAAACGCGATATATATTTTTTTAATCGTAGCACGAGAAAGGACACTGTGCTTAATCCAGTAACAAAGACGATTATGGAATTGTCTACAAACCATTGATAATCGTCGCGCCAACTAAATAGAACCATTCCAATGAGTTTAACTTCATGTGTATTGTAGTAGCAATTCAGCCAATGCGCAAACATCCTACTCTTCCACTACCTTACATGATTTGGATAAATTTTTATATCAACATTATGTCAAAGTACGTTTTCAATTAGGCATGTCTGATGTCACTGCCGGAAATAACCATAGCGTTGCTTCATTATTAAGATTTTGCCTAAGACGAATAAGACTTCGATATACAAATATGAAACAAATAAAATGACTAATTCATTGCAGAAAACGTGCAATAATATTCTATTAATATTTATGTTTTTCGAAAAATATACTAGTAAAACCTTTCAAAATTACAAATCTTCTGGAAAATAAAAAAGCGTCTTTAGTAACGTGAAGATTTTTTTTTCCCACCCTCCTAATTCTTTCACCCTAGGCATTATTTCCGAATGCCACTAGTTTAAATCAACATGTATACACAACAGTGTTTTTAAACTTTAACATGGTATCTGAAATTAAAAAAATTACAATGTTATTTTTTACCAAAACTCAATCTCTGATTATTATTGAACTATAAGCTATCAAATCGCATTATAATTCAAATTTCATTCAAACAATGCCCTAAGGTTACTTAACAGGAAATTTTACACGGTTAATAATTCCTCACTTCAAACGGAATGAATCTTACCAACTGGCCAGCAAAACGATTCGCACAACATTTCTCCTTTGCAAAACTTGAACTCGGCAGTTATAAATATTGTTATCTGACATTTAAATGTATACGATTAGAAAAACTCGAAAGTTTCAAACGGGCCCCACACATTCCGCACATCGATCATCTCACTGCGCGTCAATAAACGAAAAAGTAGAAAATCATCAAATTAATTGGACAGCTGTGGTACCGTTTTAATTTATAAAAGATACTACTGTTTTAAATTAACAGACATAAAATATATCTTGCCGAATTACAAATTGGCCTCTGTCAAATGAAAGAAATATATGTTAAGAATCACACACAATTAAGTTTATTGAACAAAATTGTGGATATAAATCAATAAACGAGAAATATTGATTGAAAAGAGAAAGGACTCCCATCAATTCGATGTATTAAAAATAATTTAATTTATGTTTAGAAATCCGAATGACAAAACTCGTCGTATACGTAATATCAGGGGGCGTGTACTATATACATTTCTTATATTGACTAAACAAATTACTGTTTATAAAAATATATTGACTTTCTAATGAAGATACGACCTTTATTTAATTATTGAGTAATAATTTAACTGAGACATTAAAATACGTATGAATTGCGAGTTGCGTGTTGCTTATAAATCATGTATTTCTATAATTTATTTATTTACATATTATGATTCGATGAATGTGTAGCTGCAGTTAAAACTGTTGAAGAAATTATTTGTATAATATAAACTGAGCGGCTCGGAAAGAGAACCTAAAAAACATTGTGGGTTACTTAGCATAACATATAATTTTTGTAGGTCTTTTTTTTTTTATAGTAGCACGGCAAAGTGACTGCACCTATGCCTGATGGTAAGCATAGTACAATCCAAAAACAATGGCGACCAACGAGTACATACTGTCCATCGCCGGTCGCCGCTGTCATGCCGGCCTGCGAAAAGCTGGATATGCACAGGCTGATCCCGAAGCGGGACCCGCAAAAGCGAATCACTATAACGGGCTTTTTCGCCATATACATGGTGGTTGCGACCCAGTCAGGCTGTAAACCCTACCACCCCGCTATCGCCATTGCCTCGTTCGTTATTAAGCAGGGTGCACCAAGTGCAGGTGAGGTTGGCTTAGATGTCTCAATTCTTAGATGTTATTTGACACCCCTTACACCCCAAAGGTGGTAGAGACACGCTGAAGCAATTACTGGTTTCAGCATGAATAGGTCGGCTCGCTCGGCGTAGTACCACCCGACCAACAGAAAACCGACGTGAACTAACAGTGCCTGCATTGTTACGTTTCGAGCGGTCAGTGCGGGCGCCGGAGATTTTACTCGTACTTGACTTACTTTGACGTACTTTCCTCTCCCTCCTTCTGCTCCCCCCTCCCGCCCCTAAACACAGGATGGCAACGCACTTACGACTCCCCTGGTGTTGTTAGAGCGATTGCGGTGGTGATCACTTAACATCAGGTGAGACCCACCTGTTCGTTTGCCTCCTACGATATAAAAAAAATGTTTTTCTCGTACAAAAACATATAACAAGTTTACTGTTCATAACGATTTTCTCCTGTCAAAGACAAAAAATCATATTTATTTACATTCTTTCAATCAGCAAAGCAATCATAAAACATGAAACTGAAGAAAACGGAATAACTCACAATCTTTATTAACACATTGTCAACTATATAACAGTTACTGTTGTCTTCATTGTTAGTACAAGTATGTTTTTAACTAGGTATGGCACGCGGTTATATTTCCGTGAATGTAGAAAAAGATAATCTTATATCCCTCGGGAATAGTACCTTTTTCAAAATATGATGATCGCTCGAGTAGTTTAAGGCTTGAAAACTTACCAAACAAATACAAATTCGCATTTATAATATCAACTATTACTAGCTGTGCCCGCGACGTCTTCCGCTTGGAACCTAACGTAAAAAAAAACAGTGACTTATAAAATCATCGAAATATATTAAGCCTATTTATTTATCTTCCTATCACTCGTAAATAAGCCGCGTCGTCATTAAAATTACAATAACTTTTGATAGAGTGAACAGATTTCAACGAAACCAAGACTAAATGGTACTCGAGGATATGCTTGATGATTTTCTTAGTTAGGTTTTATCGTGAACTCAGTACTTTAACAGTGATGCGTGTTCAAACCGACAGACATTTATAAGAATGATTGATATATACTTTATTACGTATTCTAAAACACCTTTTTTTTTCTCCATGGGGTAATCCCTAACGGATATCCATCTCGCCGGACAGCAGAGGATGGATATGCCCGAGTAGCACGGACTAAAACCCCATGGTACCTTCTTACACCTGTTGGCCGGAAGAGCAGGGACTGTCTATTCTAAGACACCTGCAACATTTTTTTTCCCAAACATCTAAAATGTACAGACACGTTAGATATACATTCTTATTATATGTATAGTTAATTATGATATGTGATAATTTCGAGGTAGAACGCTGTATCATAAGTAAGGTCAACAGGAGCCCGGTTGTCAGTTCGGCTTAGAACCGGTAAGATACAGGAATACCGGTGACATGTTTATTCATTGCGGTAATTAGCGTAATTAATCGAATTTCCTTTCGTCTGAGCGCTCGATTTATTATCCGATTTAGATCTAGTGACACTTCGGAATTATTATAAAGGATATGGATTGAAGTAATTAGAACTGATTCTAATAGTTATAAAAAGTACAGCCTTGTAACTATATATCTAAATAGATTTGTTTATATCAACATTTATTTTTTCGAACATAGCTTATAGAAATTTGAAACTGGTAAGGTGATTAATATGACTTATGAACTCAAGCTGAAAATGACAGTGTTACTATTGGAACACACTTATACGTTGTTTATGAAAGATTTTTTAAGGACGCCATCTAGCAAGGTGTGTACTAGAAATATTGTGCAGTTTTGTGAAGAGGTTTTCTTTGACCAGAAACTCAGTCTGATAGAATTGACACAGTATTTCAAAGCACTATTACCGAGCTATCGTTGCGTTGTGGTATTCGTTGCAGGTAAGGGGAAAAAAACACATGTGTGTACTTATAGAATACGTAAGAAGTTATACTTTTTTTTGTTTTAAAAATATATTAAATGCAACTGATAACGTTTTAATTAAAAAAACATAATAACTTTAAAAGGCTTTCAAATTGATTGTCTATACTAGAAGAATGTTTACAGGGTGACACCGTTCAATCGTGTGGTAGTTCACGGTCACGTTTAACATATAAAATAATAATATCAAAACAAATACTAACAAACAACAAAGAGAACCTTAGTTAAAATTTGTTCAAAAACTTTTAAAAGTATGGAACCGATACTTTTAATCGTAAAAAAATCACACCATTCTGTGAATAAAATTGAAGGAGCGCTTTTAAGGTTAATCATTACGTAACTACTTATTGCTAGAATGCCGCACGATCGAACAAATGGAAGCGGGGCGTGGCCCGGAGTGCGCGGCACGGTGTGATTCAGCACTTCGATATTTATTATACCAGTTCGTTTTTGCGTAAATCACCTGATATGTTGAGTAGATATCAGTTTTGCGTTTCTCGACATAATTACGTCACATATTAATCACATTTCTTTTTAATTGATTTAGAACCATAAACGACTACTCAGTAACCCCTGAAAATATTGCAACTCTTTAACCATTCATGCTGTATATCTGTAAGTGTACATAATCAAGTAAGATACCAAAAAGTAGTCCAATAAGACATCAAATCTATAAACTTACTTAAAAAGTTTTATAATATTAAAAAAACCATTTATCACGAATACTTATTATCATTCATCATCACCACATATAATTTAAAATTTCAAGCAAAAACATATGTATATTTATGTATAAAACACGTGTTATAGATTCATACATATATTTGAGTAACTACCTTGAATATAGTTGTCAGTTCTCACGAAAACTTAACAGACAATTACCAGCCAACTAACTTCATGGCGTCGATGTTAGGTGTCGGTGTGTACGCGCATCGTAAAAATTCACTCTCATTCTTCCCAAACGTGCCAAAAGAAGTTCAATATTCAGTTAAACAACAAACTTCAAAAATGTTTTTCTTTGTTAATTAATATACACACCAATATACAGTAAACGTAATGAAGTTTCATTACCAACTTTGGTATCAGTTTATCTAGAAGTTCTACTAGACCAATCTGGTTTTTATTATACATATATTATACACTTAGTTTTATTAGTTATCCACCCGTTTTGCTGAAAGAAAAGAGTACTATGTTCTATTTATCGATATAATTGACTAATTTAAAAACAAATCTGCAATTTAAACGTGATTAATGTATAGATATTGAAAAAAACACACCTTCGACACGACTTGTGCATAAATCAGGCAATTAGTAAAAAAAAACATATTCTCAGTATACTGAAGTCGAAAATATTAAGCAAAGAAACTTATTTATTATTACACAAAAAAAAAATATAACTTAATTATTGGAAACTTTTAATCAAAATCGTAAAATTTAAAAGTCTTTTAGCAATTTTTTTAACTGAAAATGAACAGTGAAACAGTGGCCTACGGTAAATAGTACAAACCACATCGGCACGATCAGAAAGCGGTTTTATCTGCACACAGATAATTCGTTCATCTGACATGATATTTCAACAGTAAAAAGTGACATTTAAACACTCGAACAAAAGGAGAGAAAGTGATACAAAATTAACACTCTAGGGTTGACACGATAAAAATCTGAATTCCCCACACGAAAACTCAATATAATAAAAAATCACGTCAAGCTCGTTAGATAGCTAAATCATTGTTTAAATTTTATTTATTTCGTGGGTTTGAGAAATAACTACTAAACAAAGCTTACCCATAAAAAGAAAAGCCAGCAAGCAACAAAGAGGCAAGTGACAAGCCCAGTTATATAGGTATATAATGTCACAAAATAAAAAATTATATAAATGTGTAAACACTTTACATAGTTACACGCGGCCATTTAATTTTAAACTAAGCATAGATTTGTACTATGGATGACTTAACGATATCCTGATCAAATTCTCAAAATCAAATTGAGTTACTGAGCTGCATATACCGAGAACTTTCAGTTCAATAGCAGGGCTTATTACCACTCCAAGTTACAGTGCTATACCTACATACTCATAAAATAGTATATAATGCTTGTGTTTATTGTAATTAACATTAATAACTCTTTAATTACTATCTTGTAATAATAATGTACAGAGTTTAATTATTAATGCCATTCCATTGTCTATATACTATTTTAATTATAAATGAAAGTGTAAATTGTCGTGAAAGTAACTATACCCTTCGTGACAGCAATTAATTAAGTTTTGAAACGAGTAGATATTAATATATTCTCGAAGAGACAGGACATGCACGATTGAATTACATAACTGTTAATTAAACACCATCCTATTCGTAACATAAAGTGTTAAGTCATTATAAACAAAAGTAGACGTTGCTAAATTTATTAAATTAGAGTTACAAAGAGTTTTTGTGAACAGAAAACATACACGTATACATAATAAATACAAAAAGCAGTTGTTGAAAACCCTGACAATAATTATGAGTGCACGTGAGTGGTCTCACGGTATGTATTATGCCAGTTATGTGAGACCTATAATGAAATATAATCATACGAACTGTCAGTAAAAATGTAAATTATTACGTTTAGAGCCGAACAAAAAGTGTAAGAGTAACTATATAAAACAAAAGCATGTAAAATATACTATATTCTTTTTAGAACTAACTTCATTTGAAAGCCTTAACAGAATATTCAACGAACGAGTAGCGTTACATTGTGGAATTAGGAGCAATAAGTAATGTGGCAAAATGCTCTCATGTACATTTCTGCTACTGTTTTTTTTGTGTAGACAATTTTTATTATATCACCTAGAGCTTTTTACCATAATTGTCGCTGATGTGTGAGCCGTGACGACGTACCTACAGATTGGTGAATGACCCAGTTATCTAGAATTATATGTATAAGTAAATTATCGGTCTCGCGAGACGGAGAAGTCCGTGACGAAGCCCTAAAGATTTTGTAGATATATTAACAGTCACTTTTTATTTTAATTAAAACTAGGAAATTAATACAGTTTTAATTGGGCTGTAAATATTGTATTGTTTTAAAGAAAAACAAGAAGTTACGGCTATTAGATATAATGTCCTAAGTTTTCCCCGTTCGTTTAGCTCTAAGCGTTTCAAATTTCATTAAATCAATCCTCGATAAATATAAGTCAATTCAATGTTATACATAAAATATCACTTTTATATATTACTAGTTGCGCCCGCGACGACGTTTGTGTGGAAGTAAATTGTAAAAACGAGAGTGATTGATAAAATCATAGGTAAATAGGTGTATTGAATTCGAAGATTTATTACTCTTTGTGTACTCTGTGCTTAGAGACCCAGCGTGTCACCACAGGCATTCAGTTCATGTTCATACACCGAATGTATCTATCTGACTCTCGGGATGGGGTGTGGTACATAAAACAGTTTGTTAGCACCTCAAACACGTGCAAGTTATTTGTATGGTCGACATGCAGGTCCTCGAAACCATAAATTGAAACGAATAAAAGCTACTACTTGTAGCTTCAATCCCTATAATGTACTCTTGACCTATCCCTAGCAAACAATACTTTTTTCTCGATGGAAAATACCGTATATTCTTTTTTGTACTTCTAACTACGTGTATGCAAAACGTCACGATGATCGATTGAATAGTTAACCCCTGGGCTGTTCAAAACCATAAGTGTTTCAGCTTCATACAAAAGAAAATAGACTTTATGATACAATGGACAACAGACTGTTGGCAGTATAAAATAAAAAAAAGCGTATTTATTACAAAATTTGAAAAACTTGAACAATAACATAAAATTGGCTAGATATTTAAAAACATGGTCCGCCAATCGGTTGAGTGCCTTAAGCGCTCGCCTTAGTAGTCCGGTGAAGCTGTTAAGTAAGACCTTGCTTGGTCAATAGGGTAGACAGTTCGAAAAAAAACGTAACAAACACAGAAACTGACACTCACATTTATAATATTAGTTAAAATAACAAGTTTTACATGTCACTGTGTATCTTAAGAATCTAATCTGACACGAAGTTACAACAAGACGTTGTTCCCAATTTTCTATTTCGCATGTTAAAGTCTTGTTTATATAAATATTTTATTCATTACGCGAACGGTAACCTTTATGTTAACTTAAATTTATAACACACATGCATGCAAAATGTTAAACAGCTTGTTAGTAAGGTTCAAGACGTATAACTTCATGTAACTGTAAATCAATACATATTTCCTTGTTGTGAAATATTAATAGGTGAAGGTTTTGGATTTTATAAAATGAAATAAATAATATTACAATTACTTAAGAATTTTTACCTATTAACGAGGAAGACAAGGATCTTCTTTGTTTTCGCTCCTTCTAGTAACACGAGGCCGGCTTTTTTAATCAAGAGACGCCATTTGCTTTTTTGTATACCTTTATGTCCATAGATCCAAATAAAAAGGTGTAGATACGTTACGTAGATGATATTTTGACAAAACAAATGGTACGAAAACGCACACATACGTAAACTGTCTCAGATAAAATGTAGAAGTAAGATGACATATTTTCAATATAGGTGGCGAAAAATAAATAGTCATACGGGCGGATTGACGAGGCAGCATTTAAATGGAAGATAGTTAGCCAAGTTTTAGATATTTGCTAAATAGTTCGCGATCGGCTTCACCACATCTTCTGTAGTCATAGAAAAACATTTTCTCGCTTTTTATACTTTATAGGTGTCAGCGTTTCACCACAATCTAATCAGATGTTAAAAAGCGATGTGATCTAAGACGGTAAACCCACTAGAAACAGAGGAGACCGGCTCTTAAGTGGATTTGGCGAAACAAACTAACAGGTCCATGGCAACAGATTTTCAACTTAGAAAAAACCCTTTTTTATATAATAGGACGCAAACGAACAGGTGTGTCACCTAATGTTAAGTGATCACCACCGTTCATAGACACTTGCAACATCAGAGGAGGCGCAATTGCGTTGCCAGCCTATATGCTGGAAAAGCGGGAGTGATTTCTTTCTTCAGTTGTGTGTGTGTTTTTTTTAATTGTATTCTTACTTAGGCGAACCTAGAAATAAAGTACACACAAGAAAAAAATATTGCAATATCAATGGCGACATCGTAAACACCAGATTCCAGACTTCAATATTATTACTTCCATTGTAAGTAGGTAATAATGTTATAAGCGTCTTGAGATAATTTAAATGTTCTAACGAGATGGTCGCCTCCATGTTAGAACTTTCCTGGGAGTTTTTGTGGCATCTCAGAATTCATGCTGCATGGTATTATCTTCCATCCACTTTACTTATGCACAATACCCGACATATATTACATAAAATACCACCAATATTACTAAAACGCAAGATAAACAAAATATAAAAGCAGATGACATGACAGACTAAGATTCCGCTAGAAACTTAACAGGAAGAGTTATGAAAGAGACTTACTTGTTCTAACTAAAAAAAGGTTATATGTGTATACAAGAAACGTTTAAAATTAAACAAGTAAATAGACCCCAGTACGACTGAAACAGAATATTCCAGGCATTTCCTGCATTATTAAACATAACTAAATTACAACAGGAATATATAAACAGGACATTCGATCCATGGTCGGATCGCGGAAGGAATCGCTCAGGGTTGTCAACTGCCCTGGTTATCTCAGGGAAATCTCTGTCTATTATAACGTTAGAGGGTAATTCGAGACGCTGTGTAATATTATGTTATGGCATTAAAATGGAATGAAACGGAGCTTCTTACTATATTAAATTCTTTTTATATTAAATTATTATTATGGTAACTATATCAACAGAAATCAAATAGTTATCTAACTCTTTAATTACCATATAATACCTAATAACATTAAAAAGTGGTGTATCTCACTTAGAGTTCTATGTAAGAATTTTTAGTAAAAGAACTTCTGGAATTTATCTGATACAAACAAACGATACTTATTTATAATAATAATATACGTATAAAAGAATAAAGGGACATACTCTATTCATTGTATGTTCTTTTATTTCAAAAGCGCGACCTATGTTCAGAACAGTAAAGTATATCATAAAAAGAATCACTAATAGTAGGTATGTTACTGTAATTTTTGTATAACTGTTTTTCAGAGAAGAAAACAAAAGTGAAAACCCTAATTTAGGGATATAATCCCCCTGTACTTCAATTGGACACACATTACACGGACATCAGCAAAGCGATGCGTGGGTGAATCGTTCTAAAGACTATAAATTGGCAGCTAACTGTTCTGCCGCCATCTTGGATCTCTCGAGTGTCATTGCAGCGGTTGTTGATGCTGAGTTAATCGTAAAGTAAGAAATCGCAAACCTGAATTACATAGTAATATTTAGTCACTTAAAATGGTAGTGAAGTCATAATAATAGTTTGTTTGAAAAAGGTGCTATTTTGTGGAAATCCATCACTAAATATTAAAGTGTATGTTACTTTACACGAAGGAAAATGCAAAGGAATGTCCTTTATGATATTTAATAATAATAGTATTTTCAATGCCTAATACTTATTATATTTTTATAGTAAAACCGATAAACAAAAATGGATTTGGTATGAGATAGATAATCACTATCACTATTTGATCAGTCACCATTTTGGGGTGTCGAACAACATCATACGACTTGAGACACACAAGCCAACCTCACCTGCACGTGGTGCAGCCTGTTCATTAACGAACAAGGCAATGGCGAAAGCGGGGTGGTAGGGTTTTACAGCCTGACTGGGTCGCAACCACCATGTATGTGGCCAAAAAGGCCGTCATAATGATTCGGTTCTGCGGGTCGCGTTTCGGAATTAGCCTGTACATATCCAGCTTTTTGCAGGCCGGCATGACAGCGGCGACCATCGATGGATAGTGTGTCACTCAGTGGTCGCCATTATTTTTGGATTGTACTAGGCTTACCATCAGGCATATTGCAGTCATTTTGTCGTGCTACTATAATAAAATAATAATAATATACCCAAGTGATTTTTATGGAAAACGTTTTTTTTGTTATCCATTCTGTCATAAAGTGCCACTAGATGGCGTTGCAGTGTTTCTATATAGTTTAACAGGTCGCCATAGTCCGGTGACGATGTAAACAACTTCTTAGGTCAATAGCGTAATCAATTGGAGAAGAAAAAAAAAATTATATGTAGAAATTTGAACACGGATCAAACAACAAATTATAATAAACGCGTTCGAAATCGCAAGCAAACTGTGTTGTATTAAGGACTTACGCCGAGGTAAGATTTAGGCTATATAACTCTTGACCAAGAAATAATTATACAATTTCGGTTATTCTCAATAAGAGTCAGGTCAATAGCGTAGTCAGTTCGTAAAAAAAAACCATAAGAGTCAATATTACATCTCCGTAAATGACGTAATTCGCGTGGAACATCTAAAATATTTTCATATAATTAAAAACACGGACATCAATTAATAACTTAATATTTTTAATAAACATTAAAAATGAAACAGTAAATTTTCAGAATTAGAGAATGACTTGTGAAGCGAACGTAATTCTAAAAGTAAATCTATAATTGAGATTTGAATTAAAATAAAACAACTTTATAAAGAACTTTTAAATTCGAAAGTCGATCAAACTTCCGCAAAATCTAAACTAAATGTAATAAACCATTACTACCTTATAAAAACTGTCGACAGTAAAATTAAGCTGTAAAATTAAACGCAAATTGTCCTAGTGAGGGGCGGGAATCGACAAGATCTATTCGATAATTATTATTTCTATTCCGAGTCGATTGGACGCAAGCGCCCTCGTTTGGTCGGCGTTAATATGTTAATATAGGTTTAGAGTCACGATCTCGGACCACCGCAGTCTTACTTTATTTACGATTGACTTCTGACATATTTACGTTACAGTTATGTTGTTACGTCGTGATTGAGAAGATAACGTCGTAATTGTATTGTTCGGTATGGAAATGTAGCAATTTTCTTATGCTATAAAACATATATTTTTATTCGTACCGATTTTGCAAAGGATAAATATTTAAAATTGTACATTTATTAATACAAGAAAATGGCGTCATCTTAGAATAAAACAAATTAACCATTCATTTAATAAAGTGTTATTAGAGCGGAGTCTATAATATGGATATCAAAATTACTTTCATCGATAAAAGCAATCGGTATAGAGCAGATTTAGGTGATTCACTGGAGATAAAATCAACGTGGTCCGAACGAATAATCGGCCGTGACTACAATACGTTTTATGGTTTTAATGGCTTAATCAAGTTTACAATAGAAAGTAGTCTTAAACTAGTCCTCTACATTAGTTTTAGGTAATTTAAATATTGCGACCGAGTTTTGTTGTACTGTCAGATAATTATAACGGAACGGCGGCGTTATCGTTCCGTGAAGCTTTAGTCTAGACATCTAAATTCACCATAATAATATAGTTATTAATTTAGAGAAATCTCAGATCCGTTTAAATAACGTTATAATTTTCAAAATTACGAATTTCTCGTAATGTTTTTCCTTCGTAAGGGTTTCTTTAGAAGATTCTTTAATTAAATTAATTCCTGAAATAGTTTCGAAGGTGCCAAGACATCCTTAGGTTCAAGTTGACGCTAGTGTTGCGTCACTTTTACTATATTTATCACATAAGTTGTAAGACATACTGCACCACTAAATTTCCCAGCACACGTTTAATGTTTGGACATAAATCATTATATTTTATCAAAGTGTATTTACTTTCCTCTGCAGAAACGCAGCGTTTATTAGATACATACAATTTCCTCATTGAATAACTTAGATATCACACATGTGCTAATAATAGGTACTTGTAAATTGATTATCCGACACAAAATACATATAAGAGATGTTGAGGAATGTATGCTTGGTACATATATATGTTTCAATAACTCATATAAATATGAATATGTAGCTTAGCTTAGATTAGTTCAGATAGGTCGCGAATTGCATGAGTCAGGAAACAGCCAAGCCGAGATGTGCCGTGCACCCTTGAGCTAGTTGTCAAATAAAATCGCCTGAGTGCCTTAGGCGCTCGCCTTAATAGTCCGGTGAAGCTGTTAAAACCTTGCTAGATAAATAGCGTAATAAGTTCGAGAAAAAAAATTGTTTGTAAGTTTTCACTATTCATAATATTCCCCGAAGCAATTTGTGTATAACATACCTACTTCGTACTAATGAAAAGCATACAAGTATATTAAGACGATCCATAATGATTATATAAGAAGAAATTTAGATCGGATAAGCCTGATAAACGCAAAGTAGCTTCCCACAGTTGCCAATAAATTTTATTTTAATCATCTCGTTCTACCAGTATCTCTACTTAGTCACCGCTGACTACTAGGACATTACAGAGATATCCTGTGATATTACATTTTCTCTTGCGGTTATTACCGTATCCCTTTACAGCCTTTATGATTTGCGACCTGTATTTACATCCGTAAATAATAAAAGTATGTGTCACGAATAATAAACAATCATACTTTGATGTGGTCGCTATGCCCGCGATTTTGTTGCAATCACTATTTTTCCTCTAATAAGTTATATATATATATATTATATGTTTTTAGGTTATCTACGAATACTAATTTTTACGACGCTACGATCCCGTGAACGGTACACATGTAGATACGTTTTTTTTTATTTTATTGTAGCACGTTAAAGTGACTGCACTTTGCCTGATGGTAAGCACAGTACAGTCCAAAAACAACGGCGACCACCGAGTGACACACTATCCATCGCCGGTCGCAACTGTCATGCCGGCCTGCGAATACCTGGATATGCACAGGCTGATCCCGAAACGCGACCCGCAGAAGCGAATCACTATGACGGGCTTTTTCGCCATATACATGGTGGTTGCGACCCAGTCAGGCTGTAAAACACTACCACCCCGCTTTCGCCATTACCTCGTTCGTTATTCAGCAGGGTGCACCACGTGCAGGTGAGGTTGGCTTGGGTGTCTCAAGTCTTATGATGGTATTTGACACCCCTTGCACCCCAATGTTTTAGCAGCAAGTTATAGCAGACATTATGAAAATGTTTCGTCTTCAAATATCTACACATATGATAACAATTTTCGTGATGAGCGGATGAACGATACAGAATATGATACGCTGTAGCGCAATAATATTTTTTTTATAATATAGAAGGCAAAAGAACAGGTGGTTCACCTGATTTTAAGTGTTCACCACTGTCCATAGACACTTGCAACACCATAATAGTCGCGAGTGCGTTGCCACCCTCTGTTTGGGGGAGGGGAGAGAGGAAAGAGGGGGGAGGGCTGGTTTGTCCGGCGCAAGTTATAACAAAGTGTGTAGTGTGAAATTGTTCTATGTTCTAATATATAAGCATACAATTTTTTTATAACGATCAGTTGAACAGTACATGTTAATGTGTTGTTGGGCCACTTAATATTGCATTACACTAACCGTATATTATAAAAAAAAACTTCATCGCGAGAAACACTTAAGTTTGCATACTTCTTAAGGATCCTTTAAACAGTATTGGAGATTTCATTCTAGTATAGAAGAAGTTGAGTCTACATAATTTACTTTATAACAGTTACGAATTATGCACGCAATTTACTACAGTATAATGTGAGCTTTGTGAAAATTGTTGACAATTGGTCAATAAAACTTAATAAATAATTATTATGTTAATACGAAATATTTATATTTAAACAAAGAACAGCTTTTTGAATAAATTATTTAAATATTTTAGATACAACACGCAATAACTAGAAAACCGTAATTTCCTTCTGTTTCTGTATCATTAAATTTACTATTCTCCTAACTCATCGCACTACTTTCTAGACAGAAGCACCGCGTGGGCGCAAATACTGAACATTAATTAAGGCTACGACACAGACGTACTCAGGTGAAACTAGCTACAATTACATAACTACGTAAATAGAAGAGATATATGAGAAATTATAGAATCACAATAGGTTGTTTCAAGGAATAATTAAAAATACGTAATAAGTTACTTATGTTTTAATAAATGTATATACATACATAACGGCAGGCCTTTTTTGCCATTTCCCTAAAAAAGGGGAACGCTAATTTTTGTACGTCGTAAGGCCATAGTATTTTTCAGTTTTTATGACAATTTTACGATATTTCCGAAATTTCCTTTAATGGCACTGCGTGCCTTCACGTGCCGCCACAAAAAAAAAACCCTGCATAACAGTATAGTGCGATAATAACCCCCATTTTTAATATTTCCAAGTTTATATTTTTGTTAAGTTACCGACTACACGTCCGTACTTTGTTATGGTCCCTCATTGAAAATCAGCGCTGTAGTATCACTCAGTGGAGCATATAGTTGAATGGGGGGTATTGTTGGGCGTTTCTAATTAATTATATATGGTATATGTTTTCTTCATTGATCTTGTAACCATGGTATGGTCCAACAATAAAAGCATTTTCTTTTTTCTTTCTTTTTCTATAACATAACTGGAATTTACTCGCGGCTTCGCTATTGTTAATGTAGATTTGTCCTATCCCTCGGAAAAAAGGTACTTGGTTTTGGATAAAAGGTAAATTTCATGAATATCGGTTGAGCAGTTAAGGCGTGAAAGCGTAACGAATAAACAAACTCACATTCGCATTTATAATATTAACATAAATAATTAACAACCACCGTAATATAATTATGTAGAAAAAACATCCTAGATTTCTAAGTTAGTTCATTGCGTTATTTACATTAAGAATCACAAATAACCATAATATATGATTTCATTACATTTAAATGCCAATTCTCGTATATTTATATAGTCAAAGCATAGTTAAACTGCATTTACACGGCATATAATGTGACATTTATTGCTGTATTAATGACTTTCTGTTGGAATCGCAGAAGCTTCATCTATACACTAGCATTTGATGGACAATAAAATAATAATGACTACCAGCTTTCACTTCAGGTTTTATGACAAATAGACTCAGAGCACAGGACGTCCTTGCTAAGCCTTAATTTGCACTATATCACACGATATAGATTGTACATTTTAATGATAATGCAAACTCTGAGCGTGGTTCGCTTTTACGTGGAATACTACTAGAAATAATCACTACATATTATAAAATAAAGTCCTCCGCCGCGTCTGTCTGTCTGTCTCTTCGCGATATACACAAAACAACTACTGAACGGATTGTTAGTTAATTTTAAATTATTTAAAAAAAAAATTCCAACAAAGAAATATCTCAGATAAACTATAAAACTGATAATAGACACCAAATATATTGATAGATTACTTTTATCTGTTAAAAATAAACAACAAAGTAGACGAAATATAAATACTATCGTCATTCATTCTTCTGAATTGCAAAGAGTCAGTAAAATATTTCATCTTAATAATATAGACACAAAGTAAAAAAAAAACTAATTATACAAAAATAATTATATAATAAAATCACGTAATAATTACGTAAAGTGGTTCTTGTCGGTCTCTTCGCGTGGCCATAAATTAAAATTCAGCAGTAATTTTAACTGAGGTGGTGAAAGCATTGTCTCGAACCTGAACCAGGGTTTAGGATCATGAGGCGGCGGGAAGTCCGTGGGCGGCGTGGGATTCGTATAATTATTGGAACCAGTATAACAGGACCTATCCCACTGAACGGAATTATTTTTAGTACCGTATATTTCAATTTAATGTCTGAATTTGAGAGAGTTCACTCATCGTCGATGTGATTTTTAAGAATGGTGCCACAAGTAATACATTGTGTTCTAAATATCTTATCAAAAAGTAGCTGGTGCTTGCAATTTCGTTGGCTTGACAAAGGTTTACTATAGTTATTGTTAAATTAACCCTTTAGGTACATTTGAAAAGTGAGATTCGTCATAGATATGTATAACCAAAGTTTCAACCTGTTCAAAATTATTGTCCATATACAGGCTGGCAACACACTTGCGACTCCCCTGGTGTTGCTAGTGTCTATGGACGGTGGTGATCACTTAACATCAGGTGACCCACCTGTTCATGTGCCTCATCCTTTTGATATAAAAAAAAATAAAATTTAACTTATGTTTGTTTATCTCAATCAGTCTTGTTTTTATTTACTTGTTTTTTGAATAAAATTATATTTTGGTTATGTTTATAAAATAAATGTATCCCACGTGATACTACAGTAAAATGAAATACGTTAAATATGTTCAAAAAGTTACAATAAATCAAGACTCAAGGGGTTAAATTCAAATCGCCCTAAATTGTAAGCTCTTTATAACGTCGTTCGATATAACGATAAACTTTCTATAACGTAGAAATTAGTACGATTTGGTTGGTTTACCACAAAACCATTTATTTATTCTCTTCGCTCCGTAAACGCAAACTCTTTATAACGAAAAAAAAGCTCCGACCCTGAAATTCGTTATAAATACTTTACACTGTATTTATAACGTAATATAAAATATTTCGTTTCACATAGGTATGCGTATGTTAAAGTTTACTATGGTAAAATTTTGTGTAAACTAAATGTAAACCCTAATAAAACAATATCATATATATTAATACGTGAAGCCTAAACTTTGTATCCCTTTTTAACGGAATTGGGCGAACGGATGGACGTGAAATTTGGCATAGTTAAAGTTTATATGGAGGAGAAGTGCAGAAAGCTATTTATTATATATAAAATGCATTAGAAATACATTAAATTAATTAACATATGCATTACTCACACCACTGCTTCAATTTTAAACAACATATACATACATGTACATAAAAAAGACATTTTGACATCTGTCAATAAAGTACTTCAAAGAAGGTTGTGAAGGAGGTTGCAATGCTCGACTGTATGTATTATTTTACTCTTACGTTCCAATTACCCTTTTTCATTCTACAGTCACCAATGATATTAACCCTAATAAAATTCAAACTTAAAAAAATCAATGAACTATGGTCGAATGTCGACCACTGGGCGCCCACTAGTTTTTATAATTCAGTTTTTATAATATTGTTTAACATGAATAATTAAACAATAGGAATATACTATTTAGGTTAATGTAAATTTATGCAAACATTTATATAATTTATTCAAACTTAAAACATAAACCATTTAAAGTATTCGGCAATTATGAGATTTCATAAAGTTATATAATTCATTAAATTATTACTAATAACAGAGTATTATTCACAGTTCATAAGCGGCCTTAACATATAAGGTATGAACAGCTAATATTCAAGACATTAAAATTGCTTTAATTATATATAAACTTGAATTTTATCGAGCTTACCGATATTTAAATAATTACGAGAAACAATTAGATCAACTTCTTACGTTTTAGATTATGATGTGATTAATTTTAAATGTATTAAGTACTAGTTGTTGTTAGCGAATTCTTGAAAATGGTTTTGTTTCATGCAACCTACTTTATATTTATCTATTTATATAGACACAAATTTTTTTTAATGAAATAAGTGAACAAGTGACTTCCTAAACGAAACTTCATATCTGTAATACAAAATTCATTCGCATGAAAACTATCAATTATTAACACAATTACCAATATTAAAAGTAGGAAATTTCATAAGGACCTGATATGTATTTTATCTGAATTAAATATGAGCTGTCTTTTATTCTATAACGCCTTATGTATTTCTTATTTTTTATATTCTATTTTTATTTATATTTTATAATGTTTATTAGTATTGGACTGTCTTTATATTTATTTATTATAATTTCTCACAATTAATTAAGTCCTGAATGCTTTTCTAATAATAAAAAAAACTTGACAAATTATATACCTAAATTTTCCTTATGAATCACTTTATCTAACGGTGAATACCGCATCAAAATCCGTTTAGTAGTTTATCGCGAAAAGACAGACAGACTCCTGCCTGTCTGTCGGTAGGGGGCTTTATTTTATACTATGTAATGAAAAATAAATACGTAGTAAAACATGTTATAAACTTTGATTAAGTGACTCTGATATCTGCGGGACTGGAATTATAAAAAAATATCAACTCCATTATATCGATTTCAGCAACATCCGTTTTATAGGGAAAATCAAATAAATTATCATTTCCCTCTCTCTACACCCGGCTTGTTTTCACTTTGGATCTGCAAAACAAAACAAAATAAATTGTTTTGTAAACTGAACAAACATTCCCACACAATGAGATACACATCAAACAGGACTCAATTGTCATTAGAATAAACAGTGCCCTATATCTTCCAACAATAAAGTTCACCGACCCATTGGTTTGGTTTTCGCGTACAATAGTGACGCAAAGTGTTACGATACCTAGCGATAGTCGAGACACAGATAGCGCGGTTGTATAATCGCCCGATGCCCTGTCGAGATAACTCGATCGGTATCGGGGCGGACGCGTGTCGTGGGCGTCCACAATACAACGCCTGCGCCTGTTCATCTTAGGGTTGCTAGCGTTTTGTGCGAAATAATAAAAAGAAGAATTTTATGAGTTTGTCATAATTATCATATCGATTAATTATATGTAGAGATAATTTTTATTTGACAAGTTTGATTGAATTATACACTTAATCATAGTTTTCAATCTACAAAATTATATAACAGGTTATTCTGAAATTTTTGATATACACTATCAAAAATAATGTGCTCTATTATCTTATACCAAATCCAACTATATTTTGCTACGATTTTTTAATCTTTTTACGTTACTTTTTAGTGACTAAAAACTCTATAAAATAATTTTAATTTATAAATCACAGTGCAGCCGAAACTTATTAACTTAAAATGTTTGTGAACCAATAATCTGTTATCTGTTCAGGGTTATTATATCAAATAAACAAAGTTTTATTTCTAAATGCTAAAGATAAACTTTTAAGAGAAGTAACTAAAATTAATAAAAGTGGTTAATTAGAGAAAATTACAATTCAATAAAACCCACAATTAAGTGAAACAACAAAACCTTTTAAGTAGTCCGGTGAAGCTGTTAAGACCATGCATGGTCAATAGCGTAGTCAGTACGAAAAAAAAAAAAAAAACAAATCCTTTTTCACGAAACCCAAGTCGCAGACAACATCTAGTCAAGTAATAGTGACAATAAATTTCTAAGTAAATTATTGACATTACAGTTGACAGCCCTCGGTGAATTAAGAAACAATGTCAATCCTGTTAATAAGGCAAGTTCGCAATATTTGAGTATTAATTGTAGTGGGAAGAGTGTTAAACATCCGTCAAAATTATTTTGACAGAAACAAAGCCAACGTAACCCGTCATTATGACAAGACATATAGCCGGCGTTAGGTAAGTAGAACGTTGCTTATTCGATATTTCACTAAATGGCACGTGCAGTAAAAGTAAAAATTTATCATGTCTACAATGTTACTCCCAACTTGCCGTCGAGACAATTAATGTCGATCATAACAAAAATTATAAATGAGTATACTTTAATAAACCAAATGGTAATCTAGAAAACACAGGTGACGTATTTATTAGTCCTACAATAACGTCTTGTTCTACTATGTTACTTATTTTCAAATAAAATATCTATGACGGTATAAAATTAGTCGTGTTTTCTTCACTTTTAGAGGGAATAAAAAGGGAAAACGACAAAAGGATAATCATTTATATGTAAGATGCATTTAAATTCACAAAGTACGTATGTGTAAGAAAAGAAGAACACTACGAAAACATCCTTCAGTTAAAAATAAATCTTGTATTATAACCGCAATAGAGAAGGCCGAAGGTCGAATTTTAAACACACGCAGAAATTCTAAAACTTTAACCTCTGATAACTATTTAATTGGTATTAATGCTAATTCTATATTATTATTCTTTATATATAAAGACATTTTAACCAATAGTGCTCCGAGATACAACAATTCAGAAAAACTCTTTAGAAGGTAAGAATTTAAGTTTGCTTCAAACTGGATGATAGCATTTCTATGTTTATTGGAATTGTCACATGTTCGAAGTATAAAAAACATCTCTGAACAGTCATTGATGAACGATATTTTTAGCCGAATAATTATGATATATATAGAATAAATGATAAAATATGGGAAATTGGATGATATATTCAAGAAAACAAATTATCATCCTTCTCATCGAGAGTAAATGTAAAATGAATTGTGTAAATGTAATATATTTTATTAATAGTATCAATATTTGTATTAAAAAATACAAATGATTTAAAGTTGCGTAATGTATCAATGAGTGTAGTTGTTACAAACAAAAACTTTGGAGAGTTTACTATTATGTATTGAAAAACTTCTAGAATAGTCTGAGCTAAATGCTAACCGGTTACTATCAGCGAATGTATTATTCAATGTAATTTATGTATACAAATTAACCTCGAAAAGAGTGTAGTGTGATATTATAACGGTATTATTATTTAATTTATAGCAACAATTATAATGTAACTTGTTTTTTAAATAAAATAACAAAAAAAAGCAAACGAATTCGCTTTATTTAGACGGGAACAATTAATTGCGTGTAGACAGACAGACGTGTGCGATGCACGAACAAAGCATAAATAAAATACTTTTTTGCCGTTAATCCGTCAATGTTATTTTGACAGTAAAGCGAAAGCCTATACAATCCGTCAGTCTGACAAGACGGATGGGTAATGCAAACGGAATAGAAATATGTAATGTACGGACGTACATTTGTCGAATGGCACGTCATTGTTTTGTGTAGTTTCATTATCATTGTATATTGTTTTGACGTTTCGATTACACGATGATCTTACACAGTAGGTATCCAATTCATGTAGGAGTGCCTTAAGCGCTCGCCCTAGTAGTCCGTCCGGTGAAGCTGTTAAGACCTTGCTAGGTCAATAGAGTAGTAAGTTCGAAAAAAAAATCCATATAGGTTCGCATGCTACATTTAGCCTCGGGTTTCGGAAAACATAATAGGCCACTTTTGCTAATGCCTCTGGCTAACTCACATCCCCCATTTGAAAAATGTGCGTAGAAATGTTCCGTTAATTATTATTAAGAGTCAGTGTCTCTATCTAAAGCGTGCCAAATCAAATAAAAAATATTTCAATTTAGGCCCTAATAAGGCGCTTATGGACGTCAAAACTACCACCGGTACGGAAAACAATCCAGTTATTGAGAAGAACCGGCAAGAAAGTCGATAGGATTTATCTTTTTACCATATACGCATATGTATTTACAATATAGTAGTCTTAAGTAATGTATTGGGCCACATCATCACTCGTCACAAGATCATGTTTAAACATTAAATTTAAAAAGCATTAATAAAACGTAATACCTTCATGAGTACACTTATATAAGAATACCGAATCGATGCATTTTACCTGTAACAAATAAAATATACATTATTAGTAAATTATCATAAAAACATTAAACTTGAGAAATATTTCTAAAGAGGTCATAGTAGTTCTATTGTGGCAGGTCCGACCCTCGGTATTTACCAACGAGTATTTTCAAACTCTAATATATATATAATAATCTAATAATAATCTACGGTTCAATCTATCGGCTGACAGTGAAGAAACCATGGGGAAAGCTGACTATCCAAGAAATAATCTATACAGAAACTAGTAGGAAATATACAGATTTTTTTTAATGGATTTTTCTGTTTGTGTTCGCATATCTGTCGTGGGCTTGCACGGTAATTCAATGTGTCACTTTTCTCGGAAAGGCACCTTTCCTTATTAATGGGACATTTACAAGATGGCATTTTTCTTATTTTAATGAATATTCTTGAAGTGAGAAAATGCTATATTTTTGTTTTTTCAAAACTGTAAATATGTATAGTGAGCAAGCACGAAGATTACAATCGTTCCTTCTAAGACGCTCTTACCCAGAAGTAAGGATCAATATATGGTTTTATTTGATAACGATGTTTAAAATACTAACAGTATATACAATTAAAAATACTCATTCAATTTATGTCCTGACAAGGTGTTGAAGAACGTCAAAACTACCACTGGTTAGAATCCAACCCAGTCACCGAGAAGAACAGGAAAGAAACTCAATCTGTTTTATCTCTTACTAAATAGAGATAATACTAAACGCAATCATAGAGGAGTTTCCTAATAGGAGTATATAAAAAAAAATACGTCAAGAAAACAAAGTCGCGTCTTACATAAATTCGTAAAAAGGAAGGATTTTTTTTTGGTCATAGCAGCCAAACGAACGGGTGTTGTTAAGTGATCACCACCGTCCATAGACACTAAAACACCAGGGGAGTCGAAAGTTCATTGCCAGCCTGTGTTTGGGGGAAAGGGAGGGAGTGGGGACAGGAGAGGGAGGGGGGACAGGGGAGGGGAGATGGGCCTCCGGCACTCTCACTGACCGAACGAAACACAACAATGCAAGCACTGTTACTTCACATCGGTTTTCTATGAGAGGGTGGTACTACCCCGGGCGAGCTGACCCATTCATGTTGAAACCAATAAATAATAGCTTCAGCGTGACTCTACCACCTACTAAAATTCACCCTATATAAAAATTATCAAGTTATTCACATAGTTTTACGTTTCATATCGATTTGTTACCAAAGGTCACGTGAAGGATTCCATACGGTACTAATGGCAAGTTCAAAGCCTAAAGCCGTAGCGAGGTCACGCTTGCCGACAAGTTATTGATTTTAGGTACCACGTAGTTTTATAAACGTAACATTGTACACTCGATAACATGTTCAAGGCACGCCCTTGGATTAAAATGGATTACGTACGTGGACCTTCCTTTAATGTCGTAATTACGAGACCTTCACAATGAAATTACAACAAAAATAGAGAAAATTGTGTTAATATTATGATTAGGTACATATAGTATTCAGTTAATTTGCGTTCATAGTTTGTAAATATAAAACTCAACCAATATTTAGTCAGAGTTTTAAGGGCAGTTTAAGTCAAGGTCAGCACGAGGTAGGGGTCAAAGTCGTTGAAAGTAGAGCAGGCGAGAGATGTGGGTCATTAATACGGTTTCTGGCTGCAAATAGGTCAATAATTAAACACAAATGCAACACTATACATGTCTTGACTGTGTTTTTCAATATACGGGTAAGAATCTAAGATCATAAAGGACGCAGACGAAGTATCAGCTAGTATGGAATAACTGTTTAAAAGTATGTGTTATTAAAATACTTATTGTGTACGGATTTATCCCTACTGTCTCTTTCAATTGTATATATTATAATACCAGTACATGCCAGATCGCGAATAGCCTAAACGTGCCACCAAGGTCGGTGTTATACTTAGTCATAGGCTCCGCCAGGATTACTTTCAGCCAGGTGTATCTACATCTACACATTATACTATTAACCAATAAAATATAGAATTATACATGTATATTACATATATAAAATACGAGGTGATCCACATTGGTTTAACTATTCCAGCAAAACAACATGTAGCATTTAACATACATTTTGACGATGGGTCAAGACGTAGAAACGCTCAACAATGGGAGATATGCGAGGTTAAATGGCTTATGCATGTTCAGTGTTCACAGGAAAACAGTAAAGGAGGATACCGGAGTAGTCCGGTGAAGCTGTTAAGACCTTGCTTGGTCAATAGCGTAGTCAGTTCGAAAAAAAAAGAAAAAAAAGAGGATATTGAATTTATTGACAAGGTGACAATGAAATTTGAATAACAATATAGACCCCTTGTTTTTATATAAACAGTAACATAATTTTCGAAAATAATCTATGTATTTTCTTTCCGGACAAGAGGGTACAAATAGCGTGCAGCCTGCTACCGGCGCCTGAAAACTTAGCCTCGATAATTCTCTTATCCTGCCACCCAATAAACGTAGATCCCGTTTTCGAAATATTATTAAAGAATTCCAAAATCAATAACAAGATCTTAAAACAAATTATATACATATCGTTTAAAACCATTTCGTTTCGGTAAAACAATTTATGCATAATAAATTTTATTGTTTAACATTGCATACATATATGCATACCAGTTTTACCTTCCGTCATTCGATACCAATTAATCAATCGTAATTTTATGAAAGATAATTGTTTTTAAATATATTCGGTTTTTTAATTGTTACTTATCGAAGTTTCTTGATGTTTTTAACAAGGACAGTTTATTTGCTACTAGTATGTGCTTTCGCATGGGGACATTCTTTAGCAATCTTTCTTGTGGTGATATACCTTTGTATTCGTTTATATTTCAGATATAACTCCACAAAAAAATTATATAAAAAATATGTATTTATTTTAGTTATCCAAGTTAAATAATAAGATTAGTAACTTAATTATATTCCGCATTAGAAAAAAAAAACAAAGACCACTACGATGCGAATATTGACAAATATCTGGACGTCTTAGGTCCTTTTTCAAACTATATCAAATACTGATTATACACTAACACGAAATAATCAAATAACTAATAACTATTCTACTCTTATCTTAACAGGTGCGAATTTTGGAATGATTGAGAAGTTGCAATAATTAATGGAAAGAACATATTGGAAAATAATAACTATTTCACACTTTCTAACACATCATACATTAGAACGGTTGCACCTGTGTACCTAATCCGATTTGTGTTTTTAGACAATTTTATTAATACTGTTGGTGGCAAGCGAACATGCGGGTCACCTGATTGTAAGTGATCATTGCCACTCATGGACACCTGCGACACTAGGGGAGTCACAGATACGTCGCCGGCCCTTGATTTTGTGATCACATGAAACACGTAGTTAAATATGCCTATATACATACATGCTGTAGTTTATAGTATACATTTTCGATACAATGTAAATTTGTAGCCCTTAAACACCGAATAATAAATAACATGACAATTTATAAAATAAAGTGTCACCGTAAATTGTTTTAATGAGAAAGCCGATTCTTTCGGCTATAATATGTACAGTATTGTGTGAATACTGAATTACTATGCAGCTTCAGTTTGTACCAATAAACATCTTTTAACGTTGATGTACAACCGCGCATTTTAACCTACCCGTATTAAATTTGCGTTTTATATTTATCTTTTATATTATTTAGTCTGAAAATTATTACAACAACGATGACTTTGTCTATAAAGTATACCAATACTATATCGCACAAAAGATTATTTGGTTTTTTGTTCGCTTGAACGGGTTAATTTATGTAATTACCTGTTAGAATCGAAAATAATTTACATAAAAATGTGACACATGCTACGACCATTGGAAATGAAGCAATTATCCCTACATATTTTAAAACAAAGTTCTTCGCCACGTCTGTCTGTCTGTTCGCGATAAACTCAAATACTACTGAACGGATTTTCATGCGGTTTTAACCAGTAAATAAAATGATTCAAGAGGACAATTTAGATATATAATTTGTGAAATGTTCTTTTTTATTATCATGGCGGGATAATGTCCGCCGGGCCCCCTAGTTTATACATATACATTGTAGGTCGATTAAAACGTAAAGCGGTAAGTAGGTGCGAGCCGTGTAGCGCGGTATGTAGCAGCGGGGGTCGAGGGCCAAAGGTCAGTGAATCATCCGATGGGAATCGAGCAATTCCAAGAAAGACCAAACTGTCTGCCTGTAAATGCTTATGTTAGCGAATTGCCAGTCTCGTAGTGAACTCTCTGTACAAGTACTCTCTCTCCCTTGTGGATATACGTATTTGTGTAAATTTACTTATATGCCTTGATAGTAGTTTTAAATATACAAATGAAATCATAAACGAGTAATACGACCGTGCAGAATTAGTGTACTTATATATTAAGTCCATAACGAAACGTTTGTTATAATTAAGCTATAAAATAACAGAGAATTGTATCCAATGAATGCACAGTCTTTAAAATTTTATATACAACCCTAAATATCGGTGGAAAGGTGAATACACCAATATGTAAAGTGCAAACTATTTACACGATCGATATGTGATTTAATAAATACAACCGTAAATCTATACTAATATATAAAGCTGAAGAGTTTGTTTGTTTGTTTGTTTGTTTGTTTGTTTGTTTGGTTGAACGCTATGATCTCAGGAACTACCAGTCTGATTTGAGAAAGTCTTTCGGTTTTAGATAGTTCATTTATCGAGGAAGGCTATAGGCTATATATCATCACGCTAAGATCAATAGAAGCAGAGCACCAATGAAGAATGTTTCAAAATCGGGCACTTTTTTTGCTTTTGAGCGATTACGTTATTATTATATACGTTGCCATGGTAACGTAGTAAGTAGTAGTAATAATATTCGTCCAATAGGACAGGCGAAGGAATTAATCCATACTGCCAATTCTGAAGTTATGTAGTAAGTATCAAAGTTAACATTTTCAAAGTTTATTTTTTCCTATTCAAATAGTTCATAGGCGAAGGAATTAATCCATACTGCCAATTCTGAAGTTATGTACTAAGTATCAAAGCTAACATTTTCAAAGTTTTTTTTCCTATTCAAATAGTTCATAGGCGAAGGAATTAATCCATACTGCCAATTCTGAAGTTATGTGGTAAGTATCAACGCTAACATTTTCAAAGTTTATTTTGTTTTCGTATTCAAAATTTTATACTACTTTTATTTCCAATTTTTTATTTGTTCTATATTACGTATTATAAAAATAAAGTTTGTGTATGTACAATTAAAATAACAACTTTTTGATGAATGGATATGGCTACAAATGACCAAAAAAAAACTTTTTTTATACTTTGTCTATATTTTTACATTATTATATTTTGTCTGTTTGTTTGTTTGTCCTGGGTAATTTCCAAAACGACTGGACCTATTTTAACGGGAATTTTACTTTTTACTGCCAGATAACCGAAATTATAGCGGTTGACATATTCTACTTTATTTGTCCGCGGCTTCGTCCGCATTACTTTGGGCCGATTTTCACGGGGTATTTACTGGTAGATAACAGACCTTAAAAAAGTAATTAATAATCTCAGGAACTACCAGTCCGATTTGAGAAAATCCTTCGGTTTTAAATAACTCATTTATCGAGGAAGGCTACAGGCTATATATCATCACGCTAAGACCAATAGAAGCAGAGCACCAATGAAGAACGTTTCAAAATCGGGCACTTTTTTCCTTTTGAGAGATTTCGTTAGTAGTAGTAATAATATTCGTTCAATAGGACAGGCGAAGGAATTAATCCATACTGCCAATTCTGAAGTTATGTAGTAAGTATCAAAGCTAACATTTTCAAAGTTTTTTTTTCCTATTCAAATAGTTCATAGGCGAAGGAATTAATCCATACTGCCAATTCTGAAGTTATGTAGTAAGTATCAAAGCTAACATTTTCAAAGTTTTTTTTTCCTATTCAAATAGTTCATAGGCGAAGGAATTAATCCATACTGCCAATTCTGAAGTTATGTAGTAAGTATCAAAGCTAACATTTTCAAAGTTTTTTTTTCCTATTCAAATAGTTCATAGGCGAAGGAATTAATCCATACTGCCAATTCTGAAGTTATGTAGTAAGTATCAAAGCTAACATTTTCAAAGTTTTTTTTTCCTATTCAAATAGTTCATAGGCGAAGGAATTAATCCATACTGCCAATTCTGAAGTTATGTAGTAAGTATCAAAGCTAACATTTTCAAAGTTTTTTTTTCCTATTCAAATAGTTCATAGGCGAAGGAATTAATCCATACTGCCAATTCTGAAGTTATGTGGTAAGTATCAACGCTAACATTTTCAAAGTTTATTTTGTTTTCGTATTCAAAATTTTATACTACTTTTATTTCCAATTTTTTATTTGTTCTATATTACGTATTATAAAAATAAAGTTTATGTGTGTACAATTAAAATAACAACTTTTTGATGAATGGATATGGCTACAAATGACCAAAAAAAACTTTTTTTATACTTTGTCTATATTTTTATATTAGTATATTTCTCTGTTTGTTTGTTTGTTGCGAGTAATCTCCAAAACGGCTGGACCTATATTTACGGGAATTTTACTTTTTACTGCCAGATAACCGAAATTATAGCGGTTGACATATTCTACTTTATTTGTCCGCGGCTTCGTCCGCATTACTTTGGGCCGATTTTCACGGGGTATTTACTGGTAGATAACAGACCTTAAAAAAGTAATTAATAATCTCAGGAACTACCAGTCCGATTTGAGAAAATCCTTCGGTTTTAAATAACTCATTTATCGAGGAAGGCTACAGGCTATATATCATCACGCTAAGACCAATAGAAGCAGAGCACCAATGAAGAACGTTTCAAAATCGGGCACTTTTTTCCTTTTGAGAGATTTCGTTAGTAGTAGTAATAATATTCGTTCAATAGGACAGGCGAAGGAATTAATCCATACTGCCAATTCTGAAGTTATGTGGTAAGTATCAAAGCTAACATTTTCAAAGTTTTTTTTTCCTATTCAAATAGTTCATAGGCGAAGGAATTAATCCATACTGCCAATTCTGAAGTTATGTGGTAAGTATCAACGCTAACATTTTCAAAGTTTATTTTGTTTTCGTATTCAAAATTTTATACTACTTTTATTTCCAATTTTTTATTTGTTCTATATTACGTATTATAAAAATAAAGTTTATGTGTGTACAATTAAAATAACAACTTTTTGATGAATGGATATGGCTACAAATGACCAAAAAAAACTTTTTTTATACTTTGTCTATATTTTTATATTAGTATATTTCTCTGTTTGTTTGTTTGTTGCGAGTAATCTCCAAAACGGCTGGACCTATATTTACGGGAATTTTACTTTTTACTGCCAGATAACCGAAATTATAGCGGTTGACATATTCTACTTTATTTGTCCGCGGCTTCGTCCGCATTACTTTGGGCCGATTTTCACGGGGTATTTACTGGTAGATAACAGACCTTAAAAAAGTAATTAATAATCTCAGGAACTACCAGTCCGATTTGAGAAAATCCTTCGGTTTTAAATAACTCATTTATCGAGGAAGGCTACAGGCTATATATCATCACGATAAGACCAATAGAAGCAGAGCACCAATGAAGAACGTTTCAAAATCGGGCACTTTTTTCCTTTTGAGAGATTTCGTTAGTAGTAGTAATAATATTCGTTCAATAGGACAGGCGAAGGAATTAATCCATACTGCCAATTCTGAAGTTATGTGGTAAGTATCAAAGCTAACATTTTCAAAGTTTTTTTTTCCTATTCAAATAGTTCATAGGCGAAGGAATTAATCCATACTGCCAATTCTGAAGTTATGTGGTAAGTATCAACGCTAACATTTTCAAAGTTTATTTTGTTTTCGTATTCAAAAAGTTTATACTACTTTTATTTCCAATTTTTTATTTGTTCTATATTACGTATTATAAAAATAAAGTTTATGTGTGTACAATTAAAATAACAACTTTTTGATGAATGGCTAAGGCTACAAATGAACAAAAAAAAATTTCTTTATACTTTGTCTATATTTTAATATT
>MU158712.1:274885-308991 GCA_015888305.1 Antheraea pernyi
TCCCCATGAATCATCATTCTATCTACTGGTGAAAATGGTAGTTTTTGACTTTATCGCGAACAGATAAGCTGACAGAGGACTTTTTTTAACCGACTTCGAAAAAGGAGGAGGTTACTATGTTCGGTTGTATGTATTTTTTTATGTATGTTAATCGATATTTTAGTTAATTGTGAACAGATTTTAATGATTCTTTTTTTATTTGAATTGGTACACTATGTAGTGATTACTACCTTTGTATTCGTCCATGTGAAATTAAAAATATGTTACAACTGCGTGAGACGTGTGCCTTACTGACTCCAAGAATAAATATACTTAATTGAAAGACATATATTTGTATGTAATATGAATTATATCATCTTTTTGGTCAATTTGGCGGCCATATTGTTTTATTTACCATGTTTGCTTCTACATAACTCAGTTATTATAGCAACGTATAAGAATAACTTAAGTATATCGACAATACGGGCATATTATATCTATCTATAAAATAAAAGATTTAAGATATATTGTTCGATAATGTATAGTTTATAATTTTCGTTACTTTCTTATATAGTGTTAGTGAGCAATGAGTTCGGTATATAGTAGGTTGAAGTTCCAGGTATGTCGCTGATGATAAATCCCATCCCATTCGATATACTATTAGTATTCATATATCTAATGTACACGTTACATGTTACAGTAGATGGCGTTCGTATCGTAGTTACAAATGTTTTTGAAAAAGCGTTTCTGTAATGTACACACTCACTTACAATTTTACATTTCTTTAATAAATTTTTAAAAAGCGCGTGCGGAGCCGCGGGTAACAGCTAGTTAAAACATATAGTGCTTAAGTTTGTAAGACTCTCTAAAATATGAGAAACTTACTTTTTCTTATAGGTTGAAACAAACGAAAGCTATAAAATAAAAGTAATAAACGGACAGCAAAATTGTTATTTTATGGATGATTTTATAAGTTGCACGCCTGTGAAATAAATCGCAATTGCTCGACAAATACAAACAGTGAACAAGGCACGCATTCGAACTATCATGCTAATGAACTAACACTCATGCGAAATCGGAGATTTTTTTTACTTTTTCGATGTAGTTATTGATAACTTATATAGACTTAGCATAGCATTAACTTTTTACAACTGCAGTGGTATAACTCCTAGACTGTTTAAAACCATAAGGGTTTAAGCTTCAAATAAAGGAATCTACACCTTATGAGTTATGGTGCACTGGTCAACAGAATGTTGGCAGCATATGATAAAAAAAAAACCGTATTCATTACAAAATTTTAAAAACTTTAACAATAACAGACACAACGTAAAATTAAAAAAAAATTGCATATATATTCAAAACCATAATCTGACATTTTGAGATCTGCGGCTTAAAAAATCGGCCAAGGGGTTAAATATCTAAAGGTTACAAACCAAAAACAAATTATATTATTAAAATTTGTATTATGAATATTATATTACACAATTGACAGGTGCACCCACTTTATCGATTAATCACATTTACCTTTATTATTTAACCAAACGATTTGTAAATCACAGTTTGAATTATAAAAATAATCGATCAGAAACACATCAAGTACTCGAAACAAACTTGGCGACGTACAAGTAACGGAGACAGAATCCGAAAACAATATTACATTCAGACGAAATTACGAATCGCGCGAAACAATGGCCGATGCAAATTGGGACTGAATGCAGCATTTATTGAGAGTGCACAAAAAAGACGTAACGTAGTCAATTGGACGTACCGTAAAGGGTACCGTGAGCTTTTAAGGCAACCATACCATAGTCGGAGGCGCATTAAATAAAATAAAACATACCCGGAAAAAATTCCAGGAAAAATGCACGTACACGAGTTTAGGTCAGGAGTTTTTTTTTTCAATTTCACACGCGTTTATTGATGTCGTATTATTGCTTTTCGATACATGTATATATGTATCGTTACATTTAAAAACGAGCTGAAACCAATTTTAATCGTTCGTATAAAATGTTTGATTTTTTTAAAGATTTCCTGTTTTTATAAATCAAGAACCAAGTTCATATTTTGCCGTTCGTGAGGTTTTATTTTTTTATGATCTTCATATTTCATCATCAATCATCAATCATATTTTACATGTCCAAAATTCGCACATCTTGTAAAATAACATAAAATAATAAGAACAGCTAACATGGGATTTACTTCATTTTGAAATGTACATGAATACGAACATTTGTAAATAAAACGCACACTATTTTTTTTTCTAACAGAGACACACATCTACATCCTGCAACTTTTTGTTCTATATTATTTCTATTCAAATGTTATATATGATAGTATAGCGGATTTTAATACTGTTATATCTAAATATAATGACTTGCTCATCGGGCTTGGTATAATTGGGTACCGTTAGCTTCTTAAACAGCTCTAAAACCCTGTACAGTATCGAAACAAAAAGTGAAATATGATCTTTATTAAAAGATTACGCTAGTGCCTAAAAACGATGTGTACATACCTAAGAATCGAACTGGACGGAATACCTAAGTATATATAAGTATATAGTAGCGGTACAATATATTATAAAAATAGATATAAGTGTGCAAACTATATATTATATGTACTTGTTTTATTTTACAAAGACCACTATTGTTACTGATGTGGCTTCATCCGCAACCTTATTAGTAAGGTCATGAATGTCAATCTTTATAGTTATTTTGTAACGATTTACCGATGAGCTAAATTAATACTTTTATATCACATTCTAAATTTGTAATACCGGATACTATAACTGTTATTCACGTAAGATCATATAAATTACATACAAACAAAGCAATGATAATAATTCAAACTATTAGTTGAATTTCGTGTTCTACAGTTGAGCAGTGAAAGTGGACTGCTACTGGGCTTTGCTGTGCCTTGAAGAGTGTTCTAAGTAAGAAGCGACGAGACTAAAGAAATCTCCATAAATTTAATACAACGAATTTTGTTTCAAAATATTTTATTTCTGCAATATGATAAAAACACTTGTGGATTTATAGTATTTCTAGCTGTGTTTACGAATCGCCATAGCTTTATTAGTACTTGTTGTATTGAATAGATGAGTGAAATATAATCTATATATAAATAGACAGTGGGGAAACGGCTAAGAACATCTCCCTCCTCTGTTTCTCAGCCGATTTTCTTCTTTCTTTTTTATTTTGTAGCTATTGACGAGCTTTACATTTTTTTCTCTACATGGTCGAAATTCGACCAGTGGACGAGCACTGGTAATAAGTAAATACCAAGTTATGTGCTGATCGGTTGAACGGTACAAATGCAGATCACGCGGTTTTAGATTTTACACGTGAGCGAATAATAGTGATAGTCGGTTAAGTTCTGTTTAATAAAGCATTATATACTTATATACGTATAGCTTTGTCTATCTTAGTTATTTTATATAGAGTTAGAAATACCATTTACAAAACCGAAGCACGGTGATCTCACGTTTCTCTCCGGAGAGCCAAATCAAATGTTCGATAGTATAATGTGCTGCAGCGCCATCTCGTATGTCGCATAAAAATCTTCTCCGTCGAAGAACACTTAGCTGTGTTAACTTTCATGAAGATTGATCAATCAGTGATGAAGTTTATTTAACTTACATATATTATCACTCATTTTCGGATATAAACAAACGAGAAGAAAAGGAGTAAACATAAACACGTTTATAATCCAGGTGCAATCCCCCGGAGTGAAGTCTTTGAGTTCGCTGCTAGCGTCATTCAATGACACTGAATGCAGTACCTCATTACACGCAGCAGAGATTACCCCACATAAGTGCACACGCACGCTAAGTACACACGTGGAAGTATAAGCATTTGGTTACTGTTATCACAAACTTTTTATTTTTACTTTTTTTTTGTTTTTGATTAGCTAGCCTGAGCCAAATTGTCAGACCCAAAATACATATACACCCTCGTGAGGCACATATGAAGATTCGCATATGAGGATCATCAATGTACACAGGTATGATTAGCTTGCATGAAATAATCTTGCATAGTTAAATCGATATGCGATATTGCATGTAAGGCGATATAGCTCAAGCCGAGGAGCGCCCGTGTGCCATTGAGCTCGTTGCTATATGGTTGAGTGCGCTAATAATGTGCTCGATTCAGCTGTAAAGGCCTGTCAGGCCAACAGCGATAGGTTGAAAAAAAATATTACTTAGGTATGTATAAAAATACTATATAAAATAATAATAATGCAGAATTAAAACTATAAGGGAATATGCATAACAAATCGAATTAGGTATATATTCAAAACTTTAATAAGTTCATAACTTGTACCAGTGCACAATAAGCGCGTGCTCTAAGCCGACGATGTTTATCGCCTATTTATTGCCGTATTAACTTGTAAAAAGGCTATAATTTAGTCGCACCGTGTCGCACGGTTGGAAAACGTCCCCGAGGCGGCACGCACCTATATTACTTACTTTAGGTATGACGTATCGGTTAGATAATCTGAAAATTTGCCAATATAGACACACCAGATAAGATCTGCGCGCAGAAAGTGTTGTTTACTAACGCTACATAACCTTAGCGGGCAATCCTGTGTTCGAAGAATGTATTGCGATGTACCGTTATCAAGAACTTAAGGCAAATGTGTAAACTTAACGTTTGAAATGAAAGATGTAATATGATTCGGACAATTTAAAATAGATGCCTGTCGTCTTATATCACAACTTATCAAACACTTTCACTACAATGGGCTAAAGTTATTAGTATTTTTACTTTATTAAAAATCTATAATTAAAGAATAGTGATGTAAGCAATACTATTATTACAAATAGGTAACGTTTGTTTGTTTGTAGGAGGAAATCTTTGAAAGTACTCATGCGATTCTTTCACTGTGAGAAAACTACGTTCTCTTTGAGTGACATATTATTACTAAGCTCTATAACGGGTAAGAATCTAAAAATCTTTATAAAGGTAAATATTTTACTAGTTTAGCTTATTAAGAACTGCGTTGTTGCATTTAAGGCAACAACTCAAGCCGAGGTTCGACCACTTTGGCACCCTTGAGCGTCTTGTCACACGGCTGAGCGACTGAAGCGCTTACCCAAAAAAGTCCGGTGAAGCTGAGAAAGCTCGTCAGGCCTATATTGTACTAGCAATTTTTCTTTTAATCTCGATAATTACAGAATACATAGTCTAGTTCACTTTTAATCATTTAATTTTAATGGATATTCTAACAATCATAGTGGAATTCGTAATATGCGTTACTAAACAATAAATCTTAGAAAAAGAAAACAGTCATGGTTACTTCAGTCATAAATCTGAGACATACCGTGGATGGTATCTAATGTAAGAAGACGGACAGGTATCTTAGTAAATGTTACTAGGGAATATACATGAATCATAAAACGATGAAAGCTTGTGGGTGTCCGACTTCTTACTTCCTGGCCCACCCACGGAATGAGTTACGAACGGGTGCCTAGGAGTTATGGTTATTAGGCATAGATCATTTGCAACTTGTCTAGGTTCCGAGAAATTAATATGAAAATATACATAGGATGTATGACACGCACAAATGAAAGACGAGAGTGATGTAACGTACAATAAGACTAGCTGTTGCCGCGGCGCTGTAAGCGTTTCATATACCAAATATTTATTTCAGTCTCGTTATTTTATTTTCATTAATATTTTATGATTCCTAAAAGTTATATTGATAACTTTCATACGCCTATTCATTTCGGAATAATATATAATTCCTTTTTTACAAATTATAATCAAAACGGGCTCAGAGTAAAATAACAAACAAATAGATAACATTTTTTGTTTATTTGTTTCCAAACTAATTTGATGATATCTATACTCAATCTATTACGAAGATATAGAGTTGCTATGTACGAAAAGTCATTAAAGATCTAAAGAAGCAAGTTTGTGAGTTCCATTCGGACATAAATAGACAGACAAATGATATCTTTAGCGTGATTTGCTTCAGTTCACATATATGATTATTATACCATAAAAAATATCTTCAAGCTAACGCCTTTTTTAACTATTTTGCACAACTCGGAATAATACGTCTGTATAATAATGGGTTGTGTTCCGAGGAACTGTTTAACATTATGCCTGTAGCTGCTTTCCACCATCGCACTGCTCGTCGTCGGCAGGGAATTCATCCCCATACATTGGAACCGAAATGGTCTTGGACGGTCCGGTTTCAAAGGGGTTTCCTTCCACGAGCGATCCGGTTGTGGAATGAGCTTCCTGGTGAAGTTTTTCCTAGAGACTATAGTATGGGGTGCTTCAAGGGGAAAATAAATAGGTTACTTAAGGGTCGGCAACGCGCATGTAACGCTTCTGATGTTACATCCATGTGTCCATAGGCTGCGGTGACCGCTTTTCATCAGGCGGCCCGCATGCTTGTTTGCTACCGAAATAGTATAAAAAAAAATAATTTAAAACTACATTAGTTGTTAACTACATTAAGTTGATAGCTAATCATACAAGTTCTATATGCGCTTGATGTAGTATTTGAAGCGATAGCCTAGACACTATTCTAATGATTGTTCAGCGCCTAAGTGTGTTTTGTGCCTAAAATGCAATACAGATCGTGATTACTAATGAGAGAGCTCTATTAAAAAAAAATTGTTTGTGTTCAACCTGTTTTCTATTTCTACCAAACAGGTAACAAAAATGTAATCTAAAATGAAAATCAAATTAGTTAAAGTTTTACTGCAACACGAATAAAATATAAAGCTATATCTACATGCAAGACGGACAAAATATATTTGAAATATCCTCCCCATTGCATAGTTTAACAAAAACACGTTCTTACGTAAGCGTGTTCCTCTATAAATATTACCGGAGGCATCATTAACGATACATAGACCGCCACCAGATACACCAACAGAATAAATTAACGAGATACGTGTAATCGAAAAGATTTAACGCTATCATCGCCTGTATCGGGGAACTTGTACGTATGGATTGGTACTATCGTTTCCTATAAGTTGAAGACTTTATCATTTTCTTGTATCGTATTATTACGTCAGATTAATTAAGTGTAAAAACATTTAATCTATCTATTGTCAATGATATTATAACTAAAGATACGTTACCTACACGATATTTTGACGAAACGAATGGCACGATAACGCACACATACGTAAAGTAATATTGTAACTCCACACTGTCTCAGATAAAATGTGGAAGTAAGATGGCATATTCTCAATATCGGTGGTGAAAAGAAATAGTTATATGTTGCTTGGATATGAGCGGATTGGCTGGGCAGTCGTCAAAAATAAGCTAACTAGCCAAGTTTTAACAAGGCGCTTTCGAAGTGTTTATGACGTATCTATATAGTCTTAATATCATTGTCTATAGAGGCATTTAAACTTTGACATGACATTATCAAACAAAATATTTCATAGACGTGTTTATTGTTACTATTTGATTTCAAAGGGCATGCAACGTCAGTCATGTTAAAAATATTGAAAAAGGTAATTGGAACGTAAGAGTAAAATGACGGATAACTTTGTCAAAATTTACATGTGTTCAAACAGTAGTGTGGGTAATGTATATTTTCATTAATTTAATATACTTGTAATGCATTTTATATAAAAAAATAGCTTTCTGCACTTCTCCTTCATATAAACTTTAACTATTCTTAATTTCAAGTTCATCCGTTCGCGCAATTCGCTTAAAAAGGGATACAAAGTTTGGCTTCACGTATTAATATATAAGATAAGATAGGTAAAATAACAGATTTATATATTTTACTAGTCAACTCTCATCACGAATTAGATCATGTTTTATATTATACTGATATTACTGATATCATTGCATCACATTTTCAGGCTTTAGTAAATTCATTAAGTTGCATTATACGTAGTTTTATTAATAGTAGTAAAAAATAGCTTTTTACGCAAATATATAACAGTTTGAGTGGAACGACAGTATAATAATGTCAAATATGATAATAATTACCGTCGTTCTAGATCCTAGTAAAACATTCAATTTCACATTCACTTAGTAATAGATTATCATCGAGGGCAATTTGAAATGGTACTCGCTATGGGATAGGGTCAGTTGTTTCAGCTGTAATGTTAGGTTGCTGGAACGTTCTAAGGCAAAGGTTATAGCGATTCGTAAAATACATAGAACGTTATGGAAACAGGTGAGGAATGTGAAATGCTTTTATAGCATTAAACTCATTCATTTTTATATAGTTAGAGCAATTGAAACATTTATTGAGCAAATGAAACTCATAGATAAAGCAAGGGAATGATCGTGTTTGCCGACCGAGAACTTTAAACACAGTTATAATGTATGCTTATTTGATTTGATTATATTTTAATTTCAATACTGTACATGCATCGTGGTATGACGCGATAGTCTTGTTACAATGAAATTCTTAAAACGTGTAAAAGTTCCGGGATGTACATATTCAACAATCGAGTGAAATAAGTGGTAGCACCACAATGCATCTGGTCATAAACTTGACGCAATGACTCCCTTTAAGTTTGTCTCGTTTCGAGACCGTATAATACTTATAAAGGTATCAAAGGCTTGCAGGACAACTACCGATAGATTCACGATAGTCACTGTTGTTATTGGATATCATTATACAATTGCTATCACTTTAACGTGCTGCAATAAAAAAATCTTGGTTACAACAATCGTATGTTACGCTAGGTAATTTATAAAATAAGTAATAAAACATAGATGATATTTCTGAGTATATTACAGTTCGCATGATAAATTACTTCGGATTCCTTCGTCCGAAACGGAATAAATACTTCCATGAACATTGTTCGACAATTAAAGAAATAAAAACTTGTTATCAACATCGGTAATGTTTTCATTAAACAAGAACCTCTTATGTGTTGTAACGCATTTCGACCGCTGGGAATAGCGAATGGCAGATAAGAAAAAGCAAAGAGCGATAAAACGCGCTGTACTTGCGCATTTCGCTAAAGATTTATCACATTCTGAACATGCACGTAATGCGAGAGCTGGAAAGTTATCTGGTGAATTAGAAACAGATACGCTTAAAGAACATTTTATTTACAAACAAAATGCAGAAAGCAACGTTTTTGATTATTTGCTATAATCGTCTGAATCTATTATTTCAGTTGAATTAAGACTATTTGTTGAATCAAACAAATTAATCTAGTTTTAGCCCAGTTTCTTTGTGCGTATGGATCGTATGGACCTGTCAGCATTAAATTCGGTTAAAAGATTTGAATCTAATTTAAGATTTCGGTACAAGGCGCTATTAATACGTTAAATGAAACGTTTGTATAGTGTAAAATTCGAATATCCGGACTTAATTTAAAATTAATCTCCGCCCAGGGAGGCTGAACCAGGCTGAACCTCCAGTCTGCGCATAATCCTTGGAGTGGTAGTCGTGCCGGAGGAGGAGACCGGAGTGGACCCGGCTGCTACTACAAGGGGGGACCGGGGGCCCTTCCGTGCGCCGCGCTGATAAATCGCACTACCTTTGCTACCCTGTGGCAGGTCTTCTATCTCTCTTTCACCATATACTTGTCCCCTAACTGTCAGCCCAACGAATCCTCATCAACCTATTTTATATATCCAAAATAATAAATTTAGCATTAGTCCATTAAGAATAACATCAACTGATTGAAATGTTTATACAGCTTTACCATTTCCATATAATTTAGCATAAGTATATAAGTAAGCATATTATAATTTTATAATTCCATATAATTTAAAACGAATTGTTTTAAAGACGTACTTTTCGCGATAAAACCATTAACTGAACAAGTGTTGTGTTCTAAAACAAAGTACAAGCTAATTATTTTCATTATCCCGGTTAACAGCCACCTGGCACAACTGGTGTCGTAAGTACCCATTTGCAATAATTTGCATGAGGAAACCAGATAAAAGGTAATGCATGCTGAGATAGTATAGAATGAGGGTGGCCCTGATACTTTACAAATGGTCAGCTCTAGTGTACATTAAACTTTCCAGATTACGACTTTAACATGATACCGTCAGCTTAACAATAACAAAGTAGATACATTAAATTTAACTGGCTTTGGAAATGTAAATTTTTATCATAAACTTCAAATTGTACTAACTTTCATTATCTACAACAAAGTTACGTTTTGCTTTTACTGTGATGTGGTACATTATAATTTAGTGAACAGCTTTGATAGCGATCAACGAGAAAGTTCTTAATCTGGCCAAGTTATTTACAATATTTTTTGTTAAGAAAACATATATCGTATTATATAATTCTATAAAGATTTGCGGATATAGTAAGATATTCATTATTTATTACATATTAGATAACTATTTAAGGACATAATGTTTACGTGTATACAACACAGTTTTTTGTAAACACGATCAGACATTGTAAATGAAATTGTTTAGGAAATAATATGAGAAGCTATTCCTAATTTTTGATTTTTTAAGTGAAATTCTCCTTTAGATAGAGCGTCCATGTGTTTGTTTTGAGTATTAGAACCTATGTCGCTATCAGACTTAATTTTGCCACTAAGCACTGGTCTTTACGCTGCTCTGGTTATAGCACGAATAGTTTAATTGACAGCACGCACTGACACAAGAAACGTTTTAACTCCCTCCTTACGAATAGCATCCTATTACACCTGGTCTTATCACTGCAGTCCTTTTGTGGTTAGTTATACTCAGCTATTTGCTACAATGATTTCTTAACAGGTAGTGCATGTTAGTGTTGTTTCATAGCGCTAAAAAAGTTCAAGATATTTTAAACAAGTTTCAAACAGTTCAATAATGAACGAACAGAATAACACGTTACGTTTTTAATAGTTATGTTAATTGTACTAAAAGGTTATCGAACGCGTCTATTATGATAAATAAATAAATCACTTGAATACAAACGACATGCTGACACCAAATTAGCGCAACATACAAACAACTTCGAAACAGTAATTTAAATACAATCCAAATCGAATATCGTAATATCGATCGAGGCAGTAAATCCTACGCTCGTATACACATAACCACCAGCAGTAGCGAATTGTGTCGACATCCTTATATTATAATATACATTGTTCCTTATCTAGTTAACGCTTACTATAAGCAAGTCTAACAACATAACTAAAATCATAGAAAAAATGTATTATACACCAAAACCTATATCTAACCTTACTGCATGTACTTGCTTTTGCACGCGGTTTTGCTAGTGTAATAGTACTTTTTCTCACGATGAAAAGAACTCTATTATGTCCTTTTCTCTCACACACATAATATTAGCAAGGATTTGCTGTGGCTGCGGTTACTCCTTCGTTCATTGTTTATCTGATAACTTTACTTGCTGTAATTACTATTTCTTGTAATATATGTATACTTGAGTTATAACAAAATGGGTATTTTGTAAATATTCTCATTATTGAAGTACCTCATCATAATCCGTAATCATCTTGTGCTGAAAATAGGCCTCTCTTGTACTTTAATCATTCCAGTCCTGAGCTAATCTCGTCAAGGTGTGATCGGGAGTTTTTGCTATATCATCAATTCTACAACTTGTGAGTTACTGATTCCTCTTTTATCTGTGCGTGGCTATCTTTTTAGGATCGTGGCTCAAATCTTATGTATTACGTATTACAAATATTACGCAAATAACGCCATGAAAGTTGAAATTATGGTATAATGAATCATTAGGTAAACTAAACATTAGGTATCATTATTAATGATACCTAATGTTTAGTTACGGTAAAATAAAAAGTACCAAAATCTTCTCCATCAAAGGATATTGAAGTTGGCACTTTCGCGATAGTTGCCATTCGGCTGAATGCCTTAAGCGCTCGCCCAAAAAGCCCGGTGAAGCTGTGAAGGCCCGTCAGGCCAATAACGGATAATCTTTTGAAAATTTAAAACTTTCGGGCTTTCTCGAACTGACTACGCTATTGGCCTTTTTAGAGGCCCCTACAGCTTCACCGGACTACAGGGAAACATTCAGGCTATTTTTACTACTTCTTACTAAATTCAGTTTGATAGACACTATCCTGTCATGTTCTGTGAAAACCAAATTTTTGAATCATATGTTATTATATAAGAAATATGAATAAGAATGATTTAAAAAATATCTAGATCATGGCATATATTATTGTTATTAGATTGTATATTCCAATTAACGCGAAGCCGCGTAAGCTTGTAATTAAGCCGCGGATGGTAGCTAGTTATTAAATTGAAACAAAAACACGTATTCCATTAAAGCGTTTCGTGGGAATTAAAAAAATTAAACAATAAACAACAAATTAATTCGTCAGTCATATCAATTCACAGCGTGATTCATTTAAAATGCGCAGTTGATATCAGATAAAGGTGCAATGAAAATACATTCAATTTACTAAAATGGAAATCATGACGTACTTAAGAAAATTTAATACTTCCTACTTTAATTAGGTTCACATTGAGTTATGTGTGTAAATGTAGTGATGAACCCGACAAACTCTTTTACCTATAGAATACGAATGAACCGTGCGGTCGTAAAAAAACTCATTAGAAAAACGGCCCACTACTTATTATTATCCTTTGTTAAGGAAATGTGAAACAACTTATGAAGTTTCTTGCGACAGCAGTTTTTTTTCTATTATTTAGTAAAAGTCTATTTGATATATATAATGTGATATAATAAAGAAGGTTGGCTGTTGTTCATATGAAAACATGTATTTTCTATACGCCATATTCAAAATTTTACAAGATTAATTTATTACTAATTTGCTGGTTCCCGTGACTTCGTTGTCGTGAAAATAATTGTATTGTATGTACTGGGAACGATATGTTTTAACTTCTTTAATTGTAACCTCTTATAACACTTATCGTTGTTATATTCCATAATTACTTCTTAACCTTTATATTTAGTATAAACGTAACTCTAAGTTGTGATCTGCTAAAACGTTTCATCAAAATCGGTTCAGTTATTTTGAAGAAAGAATCTTTAATAAGTCGTCAAGCGAAACTTCTTTGGCGTTTCTTGGTATTAACGAATGTATATTCTGTTCCATAGAGGCTTATATGAAGGGTTATATCCGCATGTCGGTGACAAATGCCCCGAATGAATCCCATGCTCTTAGACTATACTTTAATTATTACCCCATACAGAGCAATGAATTTACATGTCCGTAAAACACCTCTATACTCGGAACTTAAAAACAAACAGACAAAGCTATTTTGCAAATAATACATCAACATTGAAATATAATGTTTGCAAAATCAATACAAGCGGGAATCGTGTTCAAAGTAGGCGTCTAACCTTCGACCGGAGGCGTGAATAGGCGCGCGTGAGGCGCACACGCCGCCCTGTCAAACCATCTATCATAAGAGAGCTTATCTCTGGCATATTAGCTCACTAACCACCACTGACGTTAACCGTCCAGTTTAGATGATACGCCATCAGTAAAGTTTGACATGATTTGTGAGGTCGCTGTGGTTGTTCGGTTATGTTAGTGCTTGAACTTGCGCGACGTATACAAATTGCATCGACACAGGCGTCGTCATAGTTTCCCATTTACTTTTTTGTGTAAATCAAATACTGGCGACCTTATCGTTAATAGTAATAGTAAAATCAATATCACGAGATAATTTATATTAATGCCCGATTCTGTTCTGTCTGATTATTTATTGCCATATGTAGAAGTTTTTAACGTTTGATACCATGTAATATCGTCAATCTGTATCTTTAAAATGTAGAAGATAACTAGATAGAACCAACATCGAGCCAAGCTTTGGTTACACTTTTATGTAAAAATATTACGGTCTCTCATTTCTTTTTCTCTTTAATATAACAAGATCCGCATGTTTTTCTATTATATATTATCAAACAAATAAATAATCTATATTGCAGGAATGTTATGGAGCTCCGTAACCGTAACTATCGGATATCCGAAATAAATATATATCCGTAACCGTAACAGATTCAAAAGTTTCGGATAATTTCGAATAAGGGTGGAGTCTAAATAAAACATGTTTCGACAGGTTTTGTTTCGCCGCACTTGCACTCGATGTGAATCTTGTAGTAAGGACGATCGATATTAGAAAAACATCGATGTTAACATCGAATCCAAAGCATCGATGTACGACATATATCGATTGCAAAACATCGATTCATTAAAAACATCGATATTTTTGGTAACAAACAATAGAACTGTGTAATTTTATTATGAAGTGTGGTTTTATTTATTTTTATACGAATCAAAAGAAAAGTTCGATGTTTTGGTAACAAATAAATAAACAAACTATTTTTATTGTTAAATGGGCTTTTATTTATTTTTTATATGTAACATAAGTAAACATTGATATATTTGGTAACCAACAAAAAAAAAAGACAATCAAATTATTGTTATGAAATGAGGTTTTATTTATTTTTTTAAACGGAAGTAAACATCAATATTTTTGACAATAAAATATAAATAAGATAATATAAAATAAAATATAAAAAAGATAAATAAAACTGTCTAAATTTTTTATCATTTATGAAATGTATAATAGTTTTACTTACTTTTACATGAAACAAAAGAAAACATCGATGCTTTTGGTAACAAACAAACGAAAGTCTAATTTTTTTTTATGAAATGTGTTTTTATTGATAAAAATTTTTGAAACAAATATAAGGGGAAAAATAGCAGTCTTAGTGTCGTTTAGGCACACTCGTTAAAAAAATATATTTCAACAGGTGTTTCTAATGACACTCTAAAGAGTTATTGACTATTAAATGTTTTTTTCTTTTTTCGTCGATGTATCGGAGTTAATATATCGATATCACACACACATATTTAATATGTTACACATAGGTTATAAGTTAATATGTGCGATGTGTAAAGTTTATTTTTACTGTTAAATTTATAGCATTTTTTTATTTTAATAGTTAGATAAGACTTAAAATTGAGTAGATATATTAATTACTTACCTAATATGACTGATTTATAATACCAAATGATAACTTTAGACTAAATAAAACCAAATTATTGCATAGTAATTGTGTTTATATTTTACTTCAATCTAATCGAAACTAACGGATAATCCGAAATAATAACATATCCGTAACCGAAATATCATATCCATAACATTCCTACCTGCTATATTGGTATTAAAATACTTGAAAGTACCGAAATTATATTTTCCGTTTATAGTCGAAGTGAACGGCTTATTAAAACAAATACTATAATGATTTCTGGAATTTTTGTAAGACACATAATGTCTCGAGTATTTCTCTTAAATTATTTGATTGCATCATTCCGTTATCTAAAGGGAACAAAACATTAATCGCTCACTCCACTGTCGTAGATTTAAAACTTACAGCCTGAACCAACGCGTAATGAAGCGAAAGACTATTGAGACGGGGAACAAGCGGTCTCGGGCGGCGCACTTACCGTCACTCAAGATGACGCCTCGATTACACCAGCCGATACAAAACGGGTTTATATCATCGGCAAACGTCAATTACGAGTGTAAACAATTACGCAAGTATTCGTAACGGGGCTAGTGCGGAATAGTGAATGAAATATCTGCTTTTATTAAATTACTAGCCTCTGCCCGCGACTTCGCCCGCGTGGTATAGTTACTTTGGGCTAACGCGAACACGCAGCGGAAGCTCTCAAGGTTAAATAAAACCCCGATTTTGTAACGTTCTTCATTGGTGCTCCGCTCCTATTGGCCTTATGATATATATACCATAACCTTCCCCGATAAATGGAGCTATGAACACTGAAAGAATTTTTCAAATCGGACCAGTAGTTCCTGAGATTACCCCCTACAATGTCACAAACTCACAGATTCACAAACTTTACCTCTTTACGATATTAGTATATAGATATATAATATCTGTGGAAGTACAAGTAATCGCGAATATAGTCTATACAGGGATTTTAATTTAAAAAAAAACGTAATTTTAACCAAATACAATAGTATGTCAATAAGCCTCAACAATGAAAACCTACGTGCGGTTGTTCAACCGTATATTATTAACGTTTCAATATATTAAAAAAAAAATTAACTATTATTTTTTAAGAATTCTAAAAAAAATCTCGTACTTGTTATTACATAAAAAGATATCCTCATTGTTATGAGACATTCGTAAGTTTACGTTTACTATGTTGGGGTGACATTTATTATTTATGTAACTTTTTCGAACTGACTACGCTATCGACCTAGCAAGGTCTTAACAGCTTCACTGGACTACCGTTGAGGTATGATTGCACCAATGCAATGATTGCAGTAATGAATAATAATCATTCGCCACGTTCTGTACAGAGATTTGTTTTAAGAAACAGTTTGTAGACACAATTTTGACGTAAAGTAGTTTTGATGTAGAATATCTCATATATATTTTTCATCATCAGAACATGAATCATAGTTTTAAGTAAACATTTCTAGTCAAAAGCACGCACGGTGCGGTGTCCCAGCATTGCATGAGTATCGGTAATAATCATCGCTCATTACAGCGCCATAATAGGTTCAGTGAGTACATAATTTATGAAACGCTCGATTATACACACGAAGGTGTAAAATGACCACAATACGTGTACGTATGAATTTCACGATCATATCGGAAAGAATTGTGATTAAATACATTATATTGTTATTTTGAAGTTATACTTCTTTTGGAGCGTAAGGGAAAAATGATGAGAGTAAATTTTTACGATGCGCGCGCACACTGTCACGAAAAACCGACACCCTGAAGTCAGCTATAGTCAACTTTTTCTGTTGTTAGTGTCGTTTTTTCTACAAACGTAGAATAAGGCGAAAGATAAAATTTTTGAAAAGATTTTTATCTTGTTACGACAAAGAAGTATAACTTCTAACGCGTGTACATAAGTACACACACTTTTTTTTTAATGGCTATATTTCAGTTTTTAGCGTTATATGGATTCAACTTGCTTTTGCTGGGTCATTCGTGTCGCAAAGTTAGGAGCCTAGGATAGTGTCTGGAACTTGCAATCCAAGCGGAGGTTTAAGAGACCTCTACCGATAGGCCTCAATGCTAATCCGTCATTACCCGTATTAGCCTCTCTTTCCTTTGCCAAATTTGGTAAGGTCGCCTTGGATACTCTTTTCAATAATGAGACTACAGAGGTTGTAACTGAACAAAACCTTTTAATCAATAGGTCGTATGGAAATTTTGCTAATATACTTATCGCTCCCACATCCTCGTATTCTTCACTCATATTCAAACAAAAACCGTTTTTCATCTGATACATTTTTTGTTATCGAGATTCAAATATAAAAACCGTAGAAAAACGCAACAGATGCCGTTAATCAAAACATCGATATCTGATCTAACAGTATCATAATCGGCCCGAGGGGTTTCCGGATAATTTACTGCGCATAATATCTTTATAGGCGGGTCCGAGGCGGCGGTCTGTAACGAAGAAATCTATTAAACAGCAAGTGAAGACTTACTTGAAAAACAAACGACGAGAAGCTATTACATTTAACTACTTAGCCTAGGCTTGAAACACAATTTTAAGTCTTTAGTTGCATGCAAAATGTATACTTTGTTCTGTTTTTTATGCTTTGTAAGTTTATCAATTGAACACAATCTTATCTGATATTAAATGACGATGTGCTCTAAGATCGTAAATACGCTAAGCATAGACGGGGCTGGCGTTCAAGTGCGGCTGCTGGAAAATACCAACTGGATGACAGGTTTTCAATTTGAAGGTGGTAGCTGGTCACGCGGACTTAGAAAAAGCCCTAATGCCATGCTGTCGTTTCATCACGATGGTTTCTTTCACCGAAAGCTCCGATTTAGTTGCTAGGATTTCCACGTCCATTGACGCGGTGTCCGAAACACGGTATCAAATAAATAAATAAATCCATCAACGCTTCCAAACATTCAACTACTTTGTGGCTCTTCGAGTGTGTTATATACATTAATTGTAGGCTTGTAGGTGGTAGCTATTACTGGTTTCAGTATGAATGGGTTGGCTCGACCGGGATATTGCCACCCTCTCACAGAAAACCGACCTGAATTAACAGTGCTTGCATTGTTAGGTCAGTGAGAGCGCCGGATACCCAACTCCCCTCCTCTTCCCCACTCCCCCATCTCCCAAACACAGGTTGGCAACGCATTTGTGACTCCTCTGGTGTTGCAAGTATCTATGAACGGTGGTGATCACTTAGCATCAGATGACCCACCAGTTCGTTTGCGTGGTATGACATAAAAAAATAATAATAATAATACTAATGTTGCCCGCAATTTAGTTCTTGTAAGATTTTGACATACATATTTTAAACTAGAGGTCGGTAGCTCTAGCCAGTTGGGTATTAGAAAAGATCCTATAAACATGCTATAGTTTCAGGGCGACGTTTGACTTCATCGAAAGATCAAGTTCAGTGTACAAATCAAAGCTACACCGATCAATGCGTTATCCGAAAACGCTATCACTGTTCCATGCTCACCTACCTAACCGTAGCTTTCCAGAGTATAGTCCACCCTTAACCTGTATTAATTACATAGGAACTGTACCCATTCTAAGCAAATCTTCGAATATACTGTTACTTAACAAGAGGATTATTGTTGAATATTAAACAAAAAGAAATAAAACCCGATTATCCACCATGTAAGGATGTCTATGACGTCATGAACGTGAGATAAATTTGTCTCGTATTTAAAATTAACACGTTATGATATTTTTTACTTCAGTGTCTGTTTTTTAAGCATTTTGTTTTTTATGCTAACGATAACCAAGGAGTTAATGAATGTCGACAAGACATAGGATATTCTCTGTTCATTGGAATATAAATTTGATAATTTAATTTATTGCTTATTTGATTATAAGTAATTTCACAGCTATGCATGACTTGAAGCGTATATTATTACAATGGTTTTATATATCGTAGTAACAGCCTCCCGCGACTTCATTTGCGTTAAAACATAAATAACATAAAACATGCATAAATATAATAACAATACATTTTTTCCATGAGATAAACACTCACATCGGCCCACTGTCAGGCTAAAATTAATAGTTTTAGAATTTTTCGATTTCAAATATACCAACATGTTTTATATAACTTAATGTATTTTAGTAAATAATTATTAAGTATGTTGCAGTATTTTCTTCACAATCTTATTCTTCCATAATTGATTTAGTTTCCCTTAACAATAGATACAATATCAGAGACAATCGATGTCTATTGTATATATAAAAAAATAATACTGATAGTATTATCTACTATCTGTAACACAGAACATGAATTGTATCAACAAACCAGAAAAAATCTCATTCTAGTGCTTAATTCATGAATTGAAACTCGACTCCGCGCATCTTCAGTACCAAATTTTTGAAGTTATACTTCTTTTGGCGCGTTAAGGAAAAATGATGAGAGAAAATTATAACGATGCGGCACACACCGTCAAGAACAACCGACACCCTGAAGTTATTAAGATGCGCGCGCACACCGTCACGAAACTTTTTCTATTGTTAGTGTCGTTTTTTCTACAAATGTAGAATAAGGCGAAAGATAAAATATTTGAAAAGATTTTTATCTTGTTACCCCAAAGATGGGGTCCTTCAAGCATAACGTGAAGAGACATTTACGCATAACAACGGCGATCGCCGGAGGAGGTATCTCTCGGTGGTCGCCGTTGTTTTTGGATTGTACTGTGCTTACCACCAGGCACAGTGCGGTCACTTTGCCGTGCTACAATAAAAAAAAAGAAGTATAACTTCTAACGCGTGCACATAAAAGTACACACACACTTTTTTCTCAACGATCTGATCGCAGTCATCAGTCGCTTTGATCTCAAGAAGTAACAAATTGTAAAAAGTTACGTTCAACAAAAAGCCATCAATAGAAAATTTATAACAAAAAAGAAAAGAATTTGTAATTAAACCTCTCCATATTAACAACTTTCCCGAAACGTTAACGGAGTCGATCGAAACCCGATGCGATCTTAACTACATCTCCCGGACCATAACATATAATTAACTTCCTCTGTGTTACGAAATATATGTTTAGTTAAACAGTTATTCTCTATAATCTCCGCTGTATAAATGCGGTGCGAATATAGACCTTAAAAATTTGTAAGTCATCCAATTATTTGTTTGTACGAATAAAAATAACTCAATCTCATCACCGGTAGTTGTAATCTCCTGTATAGCTAACACCTGTCCAATAATAAGTTATATTAAATTATGACAGGTAAGAGATTAATGTTCTATGGAAAGTTTAGTTCAACTATAGCTATATGATATAGCTACGAATTTAGCTTTGCAGGAGTTAATAATCTATAGTAAACAGTCAATAACAGGTCTATTTCATAGTAATTTCTCTATAACTTTTTTTTCTATAAGTAGAAGAATAGAGGTCTACAATTGTGTGAACATCATGCAAAAACTACATCATAGATTCTCATCAATCATTTTTTGATTTTACTTCCTAGATTCTTGGTCCCAATCTCGAAAAACAAAATATCACAATGGCCTAAGGCATTACGGATTCAACGATACGTGTTGTTTTGTTGTGGAGAAGTGGGGAAAGCGGTGTAGTGCTTATGTTTTTTTTCTATACATAAACTATACTGTTAAGGTAATAAAATACGCCGCAGACGAAGTCCAGAGTATCAGCTAGTATGTATATATATTGAGATATGTCGGTATATTACTGACTTCGATAAACACCAAGACCGTCAGAGCATTATGAAAGTTGGCATACCTAAGTGTTTTTGCATGGAAAAGGTTTTTATGTTATTTCATAATTATTCCCCAGTAGATTATGCTTATTGTTATTAAGCTTAATATTGTAATATAAAGCGGATAGAGCCCCAAACGCTTGTTAGCTAGGTATAGGACAAACTTAATCCTCTCCAACGTTTCCCTCCATATTAAAATACCTGCGTAAAACAAAACGCACGACCGAGAGATTCACACGGCACTAGCAATACCTGTTAGAAAAATTTCAGCCGTGCTTCAAAATGATATTCGCAAAGTAGCGCGAGTGTTCCTTTAAAATTAAATAAAAAGTGCATATAAATTGACATTAAAGACATGAAAGTGAATCAAAACTAGCGACGATCCAGTAACTCCGAGTATACTATTATCCCTTACCCTTGTTAAGCATCAACAGGTATAAAAATTAAAAATACCATTCACCTATACCAACATTATAAAGTTGAAGGGTTTGTTTGTTTGGTTGAACGCGCTAACCTCAGGAAGTACTGATCTGATTTGAAAAATTATTGCTGTGTTTAGATAGCTCATTCATCGAGGAAGGCTATATAGGCCCATTGCGCTAAGACCAATCGGAGCAGAGGACCAATGAAGAATGTTTCAAAATCGTTTTTTTTTCTTTTCAGAGCTTCCGCTGCATGTTAGTTAGTTCAAAGTAACTATACCACGCGGACGAAGTCGCAAGCAGAATCTAGTATCATATAAAATTTGTAGTACGTTCTTTTTTTAAAATAGAATAAATCAAGATTGTATGATGGTTTTACGGATGAATATTTTCATGGAATTATGAAACCGTTTACACTTACAAACTCGCAGCTTCGTTACTCTATGAATATTTTGCTGTGTTATCTCATTAGGATGATTATACGGATGCACTTGTCACATAATGTCGTATGAATATTAAAAAAGATGATTATCTGTTAATAACATGAGAGCGGTTGGTCAGTCATCAATCATACTTTAATACCCACAGAAGGACAAGATGTCGTTTTTAATCATAATATTCACGAATCAACACGATAATATTAATCGCACACGATACAGAATTATTCCTATAATGAAAATGAAAATAGAAAACACAAAATACCATATTATTTTCAAACGCAAAATACTGAAAAGAGTTTTATTGAATGTTATTTTTTGGATTTAAAATTTCAAAAGACGCGTTGATCGATATAAAAAAAAATTTGGTAGGGCAAAATTTATTAGTTCGCGTCACCGATGACCTCGACATGCTCGTGAAATATGAAGTATTACAATATAAAACTAAACTTGTAGTTTGGGTACTATATATATATATATATATATATAACTAAAAAAAAGGTGCAGATAGGTTACCTAAATGATATTTAGACAAAGCAAATAGCACGAAAGCGCACACATACGTAAACTGTCCTAAATAAAATGTGGAAGTAAGATGGCATATTCTCAATATCGGCGGTGAAAAAGAAATAGCTATATGTTGCTTAGATACGGGCGGATTGACGGGGCAGCCGTTAAAAAGAAGCTAGCTAGCCAAGTTTCAACAAGGCGCTGTCGTAGCGTTTACGACGTGTCTATAGTTATAATTTCATTGTTGGTTACCTATACATTCTGCCATTATATGGTAAACATTTTCTATACTATTACATGTCACAATTTGGCACCGACTTCACTTTTAATAAATATAAAAAAAATCAATGGAACGTGCCCTGAACGGAGTTGAACGACAGTAATTAATTTAGAAAAAAAAACATTGTAGTTACAGAAGTATCTTATTATATTTCACTAAATATAAAGTCAGTTCAATAAATTAATTATATTATATTCGAGCCGTGAACATTTTACAACTGATTCCACAATACAGATATCACAAGTTCAGCACGCGGAAGATTCGAGTTAGATAGCTCAATAGAAAGTCGTAACTCGTAATATTTCATAGTACATTTCATTAATAAAAGGCAACTTATAGGTTAGCCGGTGAGAGTGTTCCCATCAGTGATACTTGCGAACTCAGTGAAAATGGTATAAATCTTGACTTGGATGCGCTCTGATTGCTATTCCGGGACTAATAATTCAATGTATTTAATCGTGTACTCACATTTTGAAACGCTTTCACAACCTCTGGAATAACTATGAACGGTTATATCACAAAACGTTCGAAGAAACTGATTGAACTGAAGCATTTTAACTTGCATCGTATATACGTTGAGGTACTATTCTGTAATTTCGTCCAGTTAGAAAAAACTTGTTTTGACACTACTGAAACAAGTTGAAGCTTAAATAATATTTGATCATTAAATGAAATATATCAGAATTATACATAATTTTAAATTAAAGTATCAATGTTTAAAACAGAATGTTGTAGAAATTAAAATGATAGGACTTGAATAAGTTTGAAATTAACATAAGTAGTTCATATCATTCCGACAGAATCAATATTAGATGTTTCCAGTATGCTGTGTTATTTGTTAGTTATTGTAAGTTCTGTTTTTAATTACGTTATGTCTTTCTTATTAATGTTTATTTTAGTTTACGTTTCTTGGCTGTGAGTATAAATTATTATATTAATACGTGAAGCCTAAACTTTGTATCCCTTTTTAACGGAATTGAGCGAACGGATGAACGTGAAATTTGGCATAGTTAAAGTTTATATGGAGGAGAAGTGCAGAAAGCTATTTATTTTATATAAAATGCATTAGAAGTACATTCAATTAATTAAAATATGCATTACTCACACTACTGCTTCAATTTTACACAACATATACACACATGTAAATAAAAAAGATATTTTGACTTCTGTCAATAAAGGACTTCAGAAAAGGTTGTGAAGGAGGTTGCTATGTTCGACTGTATGTATTATTTTACTCTTACGTTCCAATTCAATGAACTATCGTCGAATGTCGACCACTGGGCGCCCACTAACTAGTAAATTATTATGGGACCGACAAGTCTAATGGAATTTAAAAAAGACATTTCCGAAACATTCATCTATTGAAATATAATACAATAACACAATACTCTTTGAAACGGATATCATCTAAATATCGATAGAATTCAAATAATTAAAAATTACCGTTATAACTGAACGATGTTATGTGAAATACCATCTCGAACAAACTTAAAGAAAACAGGCATGTCAAAAAAATATAAACCCTTAATTCGTGCATCGAATTTCCTGGCTGTCGTATTAAAAAACTTTCGATATATCAGAACGGAGTGGTTATTAGCAACAATGTTGATAACGACAGTATTGGACACGGTGCGTAATTAAATATTTCCTTTTGTAATTAATACCTCACGGTTCTTTGTAGCGTCCGTGTTTTAATGGTTATTTATTTTACGCTCACATACGACTATGATGATAATAAATATTTAAATGTTGATTTTATGTAATATCTTCGATTTAAATATACATATTTACACGAGAGATCATTTTATAACAGAGTAATAATTTATATCGCAGTACATTTAATTAGCATTACAGTATTTATGTATTCTTGCCACGCTCTTGGATTATACACTCTGTCTGGTTTTGTATAAGAGTTCACAGTTTGCAATTATATACAAGCGTCAGTTATTTCATTTTATTCTTCTTTTATCGAATCAATTAATTAGTAAATAAATTAATTCAATCTTTAAACGTAATGGCTATAAATGTGCTATCAATAACTAAATGGACTTCATTACATATTTTCATTTAAATTATAATATTATTATCAAATATTATGGGAAGACAAACAAGCAAGCGGCTATGTCGAGATTGATAGAAACATTCCCCTTATCGTAATGTCCCTTACAAATCAGTATTGTCTTTATTAGAGTGTTCAACAATTATATTGCTAATGCAATGGTTTCTACCGATTCGAGTTAGTTTTGTAGGGTTATTGTAGCATTTATTTCATGAAACAATATAACGTGAGCTGTGGATGTAAGAATATTTCATCAGTTTTTAAGCGGGTTTTTACGGCTATATTTATAGTGTGGATCAATATATGAACGACGGTGACGTCTGAAAATGGCGTCCGTCTCTGTGCGTCAGCCAAAAACGAATTTAACTATCTATCTCTTATAACAATGTATGTTCATCCAGATCAACTTGTTGCCGGGTCTTCTCGATGACTGGGTTGTTTACAAAACCGGGGGTAGTTTTGACGTTCATAACCGCCTTCTCAGGGCCTAAATTGGATAAAGTATCTTTGATTTAATTCGAATTATTCTACTACACTTTAAAACAAAGTATTTCTCATATTAGTAACATTTCGTATAATTGTAAATTTATATATAAAAAATGTTTTTTCGGACAAATCTCCGAAACGGCTGAACTAATTTTGACGTAGGTAGAGTATGTTACTAGGCTATATACCTAATCTTCTCTATAACACATAGACAGTAATGTGACATTTAACAGAAGCTACTTTAAATTGGTAAAATATTAATAGAGGATCAATCGACAGCTGTCAGAAAACTACAATTAACAAATAAAAAAACAACTCATCATTAATCTAGAATCCGAGAAAAGACGTAGTTTCCATAAAAAAGTCAATAAATACTATTTACAAGAGAACGGAAGCCCGGGATAAACTTAAAATTTAACGATTTTCAATATAACACCAACATGCAGATACAACATTCGTAAAATAAATGATCTCTTACGATAGGTAGCGTGTCGAAATCAATTCGTCAATGTTGATATGAATTATTTCGTATATCGACGGGCAGTAAATCATCGGAGTTTAAAATGACGTATTATATCAAGGTCATCGTTTGATCTCAACAAGATTCGGTTTGGATTACTAACGTCAGCGCGTCACGTAGGTGTGAATTATTACAGCGTCACATGTCTGTGGTCATGGTCATATTACACTGACGATTACGTTATATTTCACTTTTTATTTATAAGGGGAAAATCTTGCATAAGATTGCCACAAGCAGCGGAGGTGGGTATGTCAAATTCTTAGTGACTAAAAGCTCCATAGTGTTCTTCACACACCTTTTGGCCTGGGAAGAGGTACTGAACTTCATTCCCTCAATCTGGCGGGTGTCGGTCCCTCGTCAGGGGCCACCATCTTGCGATTTGTGGGGTCGGCGATGTTTACACCCTCTGACGAAGACGGTGGGAGGCACACCGAACACGAGTGCCTCTCAAACTTCAAGGGCATGTGCATTGCTGCAAGTGCGACAGTGGACGTGTCCCCGTCCCCTGCCCCCTATGTTATACATCACTTAGGTATCGAACGATAATTCATCTTCCCCGAGAAAAAAGACGTATAATTTAACCTCGTTTCAATGGAATATTTTAATTACTGTATTATTTTTTATACGTTTGTGGCGTTTGACCAGAATTTGGGCCGAGGTTAAATGTAGATGTGGTCCAAGTCGATAAACACGCTCCGTGTTATTACAAAAAGTTAAATACGTATTAAATACTTGGTTTAAAAATGTTTCCTAATAAAAGCACCGCGCTCGCCCGAGGCAAGTTCGCATTATCCTTTTTCAAAAGTCTAACCTAACGTAACCAAAGCGAGACAAAAGAGCAAGATGGCGAACATTCAGCGACCGCGGTGCTTTTAATATTAGACATTTTAAAAGTCAGGGTTCAATACGTATTTAACTTTTTTGTAATAACACCGGCTAAGCTTAAACTAGTTATCAAGTGCAGCCGTCAGAAAACACCTACAGGTGTTTGCCGACAGATTTCCATTTTCAGGGTGGTAGCCAGCCAGGCGTGCTTAAAAATAGCCCTACCAACATGTTATATATTCATCACGATATTTTTCTTCACAGAAAAATCCAGTTCAATCGCAAGCATTAAAATCTACGTCGATAGACGCGGTGCCCGGACACGCTAAGCACTGAGCCATCATCTCTTGAGACTGATGTTGATGATAATTAATATTTCAAAATATTATATAATTATAGTTATTTATTAAAGTATACACACTAGTAGTATTTGTAAATAACTTTTCTATATTCATGTGGGCCGCAGACCCACTGGAGCCGTCATAATTCAAACAGACGTTGCGCAACCGAGCGTGGAAACCGCAACAACAACGGGCCGATTTCAGAAGGCGTATTGAATTTAAACGTCTCTCCGCCTCATAACGTTATTACCTTTCCCAAAATTACAAAGAGTTAATTAACTTTACATAAATTAAGTCTGCATATACAATTTTTAAATGATAAGACAGCAGGGTTGCCAGCCGTCCAGCTCTCCTAGTATTTTTCCTGTATTTTCGGATCTCCTAGGGTGTCCTCCATAGTCTTTTAGTAACGTCCTGAATTTATAAAGCATATTGGTAATTTAAAAAAATACGCGTCATTACTGCACTCACTTTTATACGTTTTATCAATCGATCCCGCATTTTTTTAAAGATATTTTCATAAAGAATTGTAATTGCCATAATTAGTTGAATTTCATTTACCTTATTTTTATTGCACATATTACGTAATGCGCTCTTATTTTTCTGTTATTATACTGAATTATTCTAATAGTTACCTGTAAATTCGGTTTAAAAAAACTGGAATGGCAACACTATATACACTATATAACATAATATACACCAAAGAAAATAAAAAATGTAAACTTACCGAACCCTGTTATGTTTCGAACTTTCGACATTTCATTTTAAGATTTAGCATATGGTTTTGTATTTTCCGTACTTATTATTCTTCTTTTAGGTCTACACTACACCAGCAAAGAACTTCGATATATAAGGACATATCAATTTAGTTATAAAATAAAAATTATTAGTATAGCTTTTAGCCTCTAGGGTAGCAGAGCAAAGAGAAAAACCAGCTAATTTTACGTTTTGGTGTGGTATTTATGTTATGGTGGAAATTTGTTTTTAATTTGTAACTTCTCTATGAGATGAAACTGTGCATATAACCCTGGATTAAATTACAGAGAGAAGGGACTTTGTAAGATTTCATTTATAATCATACAAGTGTTTTCATAAGTATTACAATTCACAATTAGATATTTTGAAATAATCTGTAGCGTTTAATAATCTAGTCCTAAGGGAACTTTTACATACTTTTTAATTGGTTTTAAAAACATGTCGTTTTATTTTTACTTTTATACTTTTATTTTTATTCATAAATATTTTACCCTTTTTCTTACATTTTAAAAATCCAGATAGAACCATTTTTAAATTATTGAGCTATTTTATAAAACATATTATGAAGAAATCGATACTGATTTAAATTACGATTCCTCAATAAGATATTTTCATTACTTCAGTAATTTTATAAATATGTTTGTGTTCTTGTACATAACTCACATCAATATCAAGTAGCCACATGTCCAATAATTGTGAGTGACGACATAGCCAAAAATGGTACCAATATAAGCAATCAATTCTCGTCGAAAGAGAATTATATTGTAATTTAACGCTTTTTTTTCCTTGCGTTTTTACAACAGATCACGTATAGCTTTAATGTTTATATCAACAACATTAGAGAAAAAAAAAATGTATTTATATAACCAATGCCGCAGTACAACACGTCTAATCAAATTATGCAAGCGAATCGAACTGAGCAGATAATTCGATTCTAACTATAGACTGATTTCTAATTCGATTGCGTATCAATTTTATTGTAATGATAGTCATCGACATAGTGGAATTTGTAACAGTGGGTCGAGTTGCGCCCATTGAGGAATTAACCTTGATTTGAGTTTCTCTATCTAAAATCTTGTTCCTCGAAGTTGCCTGTCAAGTACGTAGAATTTGAAAGGTTGAATCATTATATTTTTATTTTTCTAAGTTCACACTTTGACTACGATCCTCATCTGATGGTAACAGACAATGCTGCTCTCTAATAACACGTTAGTCCTAGAGACACTGGATCGAAAATGCAACTATATGACAAAACGCCTATAGGTACTGGCAGATGGATTTGCATCTTGAAGATGATAGTAGGCGGGTATTACAAAATAAGGTATTATATTGATTAAAGATGGTAGTTTCGCGTTGGTTTTCTTGAGAACCAAATCATTGCAAGGTTTAGAACCTACTAAGCATAATGTGCCATCGCTGTTTCTATAAAGTACTTAAATAAAGTTAAAAACAACCCTCGGCAAACTATTCGACCACTCTGAATATAGCCGCGCAAAACACAAATTTAGGTATAAGCACGTATTATATATACTAATGTATAATATCGAGATACCTTAGGGATAATGAAATGCCAATCTTAGATTCCTAAAATAATATTTTAACATTATTTTGTAAGAAATTCTTGGGTAGATTATGTGCAAGCCCAAACATAAGGCTACATCGTTTACCACCACTTTTATCACTATTTTAAATAAAATACAAGTTCATTGAAATTTGTAATCGACACTCTATGACCGTTCACCATGGAAAGTTGGCGCCGCTAAGTGTTTTTTCATAAAGGTTTATTATTTATCTTGTAACTTATAATTCGAAATCGTAGGTAGTTTGTGTTATATAAAATATAATTCAATTGGCGTTACGAAACTTCAATGAAAATAAGTATAATTATTGACACACTGGTAGAAATAAAACTGTCTTTAGATATGGCCGGATACAAACAACTGCTTGTAAATTTGGAATAGCCCGAGGGTCAAGCGAGTTCCAGATCGTCATGATTGGTGAAACTGTTATGCGATCGCTAATAATACAAGTGATGTGTTGTTTATTTAATTGCTGCGTTACGTATTTTCAATCACTCCTACTCAGTGAAGACTAAAATAAATAACGACCTTTTTAGTTTATAAGGATGGACAGATAATATTTTCTATTGTAACCAATTAAGTATACATTGTATGCATATATGTGAATGTTGGTAAGTACATGTATCTGAGATTCATAAACTCCAACACAGATATTGGAACGGTCAACATGAGAATTGGCATACCAATTTTCATAGAGGAGGTTTTTTTCTATCTATTTTATTAAACTTCGTTTAGTAGGTGGTAGAGCCACGCTGAAGCTACTACTGGTTTCAGCATGAATGGGTCGGCTCGCCCGGGGTAGTACCACCCTCTCATAGAAAACCAACATGAAGTAATAGTGCTAGCTAGCATTGTTGCGTTTCGTTCGGTCAGTGAGAGCGCCGGAGGCCCACTTCTCCTCTCTTCTCCCCCTTCCCTACCTCCCTTTCCCCCAAACTAAAGCTGGCAACGCACTTTCGACCCCCCTAGTGTTGTTAGTGTCTATGGACGGTGGTGATCACTTAACATCAGGTGACCCATTTGTTGGTTTGCCAGCTATGACATAAAATAAAAAAAATTGTAGCACTGTAGCATATCACCTTTCGCACCGTACCTTGCAGTATATTGGGATGCGTAGATACTTGAATACGGAAAATATTTACACAATATCTGACTAGTTATAACCCAATAATTTACTACAAAAAATAATAATATCAATGTTATAGTTTACACGTACCAATTGTATATTTTTAAACTGCAAATATTATCCTACATATGAAATACGATTTTATTATACATAAGGAGAAACAAGAAGATATAAAAACAGAAAAAGTTAAAGATACGTCGATTAACACTGAGACTGTAACAGCTATAGAGTAAAAAGAACGTATTGTTGTCACTTGAACAATGCAGCGTCTCATTACATAGTAGCGTGCGGTAATTTATAACACTAAAGGGCATAAAAGAACAGCCCGCAAAGAGTTCCACGGCTGGTGCATTCGAGTGCACTCTAGAGGTAATAAATTTTGTTGCCTTATATCTCACCCGTGCTGAGGTCACTGATCTTCACTCTGATAAAAGACGATACGTTACATAGTTTCATACAAGGTTCTACTTTATTGTTGCAAAAACTTTATTAAATTAAAAGATCAAAACTACTCCACTATTTAACTGGTGTAAATGAGTCGATGTTTCATCGTTGTACAATTAATTAATTAGTTTTCGGTTCGTCGGTTAAGTAGATTCTGGTATGTTATGTATGTTCTACATCGCTTGTGTAACAGAGTATAGTATTCCTTTAGAACATATGTATGTAGTATAGTGGAGTATCGTCATTCCGAGAACAAGCTACTCCACCTATATATTTAGGTCACTCTACTCGATGTGAACGCAAACCCAATGACAAACCTAAAATTTTAATACAAGCCGAGCTGGTGCACAAAATTTCGAATTCATGACCATGATATTGTTGTTTCATGAAAAATAAGTTCCTTATCTGAATTCCGTACTGAATATACCGTACTAAACTATAATTTTACATTGTTAATTAACTGATTACTCCTTTTAAATGGCCTCTATTAGATAATATCATTACTGCTTAGCTCTTGTGCATAAACATAAATGATATGTGACCTAAAATGTACCTAAAGTGCTTAGGATAAGCTTTAATTAGCTACCTTGCTCTATCGGCTTGTAAAATTATAGCTTAAAACGTTTTCAGACAATTTCTAAAATTAGTTGGAATAAGCAACCTACTTAATTTTTTCTTAATGAATACATAGATTACGTCATATATTATTAAGGGGTTTCCCTGAATTGAAATTATTTTCAAGTTACGTTTTTAAGAACTACATTAGAATGAAAAATTAAATATATAATGTATGAAACGTGTAACTAAAAACAGCAAGAGTCAATGTTAACACTTTTATATATACACGTATAATAAAAAAAACCGCAATAAGATAACGCTATAGTATAGTATGTATAAGCAAGTAAATGATGTAGCCGGTAGTAATATAAAAATTCTTAAACAAAATCTCTGATCGGTATTTAAGATAAGAAAAAAAAACAGTTTTAAAGCGATTTTTTTTTTTTTTTTTTTTCGAACTGACTATGCTATTGACCTGGCAAGGTCTTTACAGCTTCACCGGACTACTAAGGCCGAGCGCTTAGGGCACTCAGCCGATTTTGGTTTTGGGTAACATACACAAGGGTGCACGCACACCTCGGCTTGGGCTGTTTCCTGGAAAAAGACACGTCTGTCCTAGCTAACTATTCTAAGCTATTCATACATATATACATTTGTGAACCATACAATCGAAATTGCAGTATTCACAAATGAATACGTGTATATCGGAATGAAACGAACTAAAACTATTCGACTCAGTTCGTTGAGAGAAAAAAACAAAACCCTCCCACCATGTGTATATATGTGCACGTGTGTGAGAGAGATGATCTCATATGTGTGTTCAAGTGATGTAGATGAGTCACTGTATCGCGAAAATAATATCAAGAGGGCTCCGCGCGGGGACGACCTAGGCTCGAGATATTATTGAGAACCGCGAAGTGTGCGGGAGCTAATAGGGATCGATTACAAAAGCGTGGGCGCAACACGCATTATATAAGATTGAATTTAAATTTACTAACGGTGACGGCACCGAAGTCTAAAAATAGACACAACAAAAATTATTATTATTGTTTGACGGTTATTTTTAGGGGAAGATAGACGTAAATACGCGATTTACTCTATCTTATATGAGTTATTTATTTTGAACGGCTGTCCGAGCGAGCCGTTGTAGTGTAGCCGCGATGGCTGGAAATCTATGGATTGCCGTGACGGCACCTAGTAGCGGATTACGAGAGCACTCTTCGTACGCCGAGATCTCCGAGATCTCGTGGAAAATGAGTAGTTGACCTGCGTAGTCAATACTCGATAGGGAAAAGGAGTATGCGGGGTCATCCTGTGAAGGATTAGCCGCCGGAGGTTTGGGAGTGTGCTGGGACGCGGGTTTAGGAGCCCACGGAGCCTGAGGGGCCCGGTAGGGGCGGGGGGGCGCACTAGTCGCGGGTACGGACGCTGCCGGTGCACGAGACGTGCCCGGCAGGTTCGGGAAGGCCTCTCGAGACATGAGAGGCGGAGGTCGAGGACGGGCGGGGGCAGCGGCCGTCTTAGACGGCGACGCCTGCCTGGGGTATCGAGGGCGCTTTGTGCGCGGGGCGCGGGGACATCCGCGATAATTCGCGGTATGGCCCACGCCGCGGCACAGAACACAGCTCGGAGGGTCGGAGGCGTCTTTCGTGCGAGAACACTCCCTAGTGGAGTGGTCGCCGAGGCACTTAACGCACCTGGGTTTCAGGCGACAGTTTCGTGCGGAGTGTCCGTACACCTGGCAGTTGTGACACTGCGAGGGCACAGACGTTTTGCGCGGCGGCTCGACTATGACGCCGGAGAGGCCGCAAAGGGATGTAAGATTAAAAATCGCTTTCCCCTGAGGGGTGCGATCGAGGACAACGAGAACCATATCATATGGAGCCCTGGTGCGCGGAGAGCGCATACGATGAACCTCGCGAACAGGAATCTTCTGTTCCTTGAGGTCGTCTGAAATGTCGTCAGTCGGGAGTTCTGAGGGGACTCTACGGATCACAACCCGTAGTTTACGCTCCTCTTCGAGAGAGTGCGTGAAATAGCCCCACTGGTTGTCCCGAAGGAAACGAGTGAGGTTGCGATGGGCGGTGGACGTGGCTACCTTCACCTGAATACCTACAGCGGTATTCACGGCGGAGGTGTAAGGGATACCTGCCGTTTCCAGCAGGCTAGAAATCTCAACCCAAGACGCTTTGTCTTGGATCGTAACGGGGGGCGGTGGGCGGGGCTTCTTGCCCGAAACTGCGGAACCCGCAGCCACGGGCGAGTCGGGTCTAGAGGGCGCTGGTGTCGCCTTTGGCACTTTCGCGCCATCGACGTTTGCGATCTTTTTAGAGGGCAATTTGTCCTCCGGATCGGAAGGTGAGTTCGGGCGCTTCTTGTTCTTGCGCGGTTTGCGGTGCGTGACGGTGGTGAAGCCATCGTCCGCAGCAGGGGCTTGCTCAGCCTGAGGGGCTTGCTCGGCAGGGGGATCCTGCTGAGCAGGAGGGTCTTGCTCCATGTCGGAGCCGGAGTCGGAGTCATCGCTATCGCGATCGGCTGGGATTGGGAAGTTGTTGGAAGCCTCGATCTTGGCATAGATCGAGGGAGCGGGCTTCGAGGAATGAGGGAGCTCGGTGCGACGCTTTGCAGCGTACGCATCGTAATCGTCTACGAGACGAGGACAGATAGCGGCTATGAAGCCGCGGAGGCTAATGAGCTCAGTCTCTAAGAGACTGATCTCTTGTTCAGCGGCCATACCGGGGCCTGAGGAGGGGAGTGGGGCGGGAGAGGACATGTGAAACCTCCCTGCCAGAGGGGCAGGGGGGCGCGCCTTACTGAATTTAACGGACTATCCCGAGTCCGGATCAAAGGGAGCTGTTTAAAACTAAACAAAATAGGAAAACAACGCAAATAAGTACCTGAGCGAGACAGGGGAAAAATAACATAAGACTACTTAAATAAACAAACAATAAAAAGAAAATAAATTTAAAAATAAATCACTGAAGAATTAAAGAAATACGTAAATAAATAGATAAACAAAAGAGTAAATAAATAAATATACCAAGAAATAGATAAAGCAATAAATAAATACAAGGAAAGGTCTCACTCAGTTCCAAGAAAAAGAACGCAGGTGCAGCGCACCTGTGAAACGCAGGTGTGCCGGATCGAAACAA
>MU158712.1:310332-465962 GCA_015888305.1 Antheraea pernyi
GGTTTTTACAGCTTCACCGGACTACTAAGGCCGAGCGCTTAGGGCACTCAGCCGATTTTGGTTTTGGGTAACATACACAAGGGTGCACGCACACCTCGGCTTGGGCTGTTTCCTGGAAAAAGACACGTCTGTCCTAGCTAACTATTCTAAGCTATTCATACATATATACATTTGTGAACCATACAATCGAAATTGCATGATTCACAAATGAATACGTGTATATCGGATTGAAACGAACTTAAACTATTCGATTCAGTTCGATGAGGGAAAAAAAAACAAAACCCTCCCACCATGTGTATATATGTGCACGTGTGTGAGAGAGATGATCTCATATGTCTGTTCAAGTGATGTAGGTGAGTCACTGTATCGCGTAAATAATATCAAGAGGGCTCCGCGCGGGGACGACCTAGGCTCGAGATATTATTGAGAACCGCGAAGTGTGCGGGAGCTAATAGGGATCGATTACAAAAGCGTGGGCGCAACACGCATTTTATAAGATTGAATTTAAATTTACTAACGGTGACGGCACCGAAGTCTAAAAATAGACATAACAAAAATTATTATTATTGTTTGACGGTTATTTTTAGGGGAAGATAGACGTAAATACGCGATTTACTCTATCTTATTTGAGTTATTTATTTTTTTAACAGCTGCGCGCGCGAGCCTTTGTAGTGTAGCCGCGATGGCTGGAAATCTATGGATTGCCGTGACGGCACCTAGTAGCGGATTACGAGAGCACTCTTCGTACGCCGAGATCTCCGAGATCTCGTGGAAAATGAGTAGTTGACCTGCGTAGTCAATACTCGATAGGGAAAAGGAGTATGCGGGGTCATCCTGTGAAGGATTAGCCGCCGGAGGTTTGGGAGTGTGCTGGGACGCGGGTTTAGGAGCCCACGGGGCCTGAGGGGCCCGGTAGGGGCGGGGGGGCGCACTAGTCGTGGGTACGGACGCTGCCGGTGCACGAGACGTGCCCGGCAGGTTCGGGAAGGCCTCTCGAGACATGAGAGGCGGAGGTCGAGGACGGGCGGGGGCAGCGGCCGTCTTAGACGGCGACGCCTGCCTGGGGTATCGAGGGCGCTTTGTGCGCGGGGCGCGGGGACATCCGCGATAATTCGCGGTATGGCCCACGCCGCGGCACAGAACACAGCTCGGAGGGTCGGAGGCGTCTTTCGTGCGAGAACACTCCCTAGTGGAGTGGTCGCCGAGGCACTTAACGCACCTGGGTTTCAGGCGACAGTTTCGTGCGGAGTGTCCGTACACCTGGCAGTTGTGACACTGCGAGGGCACAGACGTTTTGCGCGGCGGCTCGACTATGACGCCGGAGAGGCCGCAAAGGGATGTAAGATTAAAAATCGCTTTCCCCTGAGGGGTGCGATCGAGGACAACGAGAACCATATCATATGGAGCCCTGGTGCGCGGAGAGCGCATACGATGAACCTCGCGAACAGGAATCTTCTGTTCCTTGAGGTCGTCTGAAATGTCGTCAGTCGGGAGTTCTGAGGGGACTCTACGGATCACAACCCGTAGTTTACGCTCCTCTTCGAGAGAGTGCGTGAAATAGCCCCACTGGTTGTCCCGAAGGAAACGAGTGAGGTTGCGATGGGCGGTGGACGTGGCTACCTTCACCTGAATACCTACAGCGGTATTCACGGCGGAGGTGTAAGGGATACCTGCCGTTTCCAGCAGGCTAGAAATCTCAACCCAAGACGCTTTGTCTTGGATCGTAACGGGGGGCGGTGGGCGGGGCTTCTTGCCCGAGACTGCGGAACCCGCGGCCACGGGCGAGTCGGGTCTAGAGGGCGCTGGTGTCGCCTTTGGCACTTTCGCGCCATCGACGTTTGCGATCTTTTTAGAGGGCAATTTGTCCTCCGGATCGGAAGGTTAGTTCGGGCGCTTCTTGTTCTTGCGCGGTTTGCGGTGCGTGACGGTGGTGAAGCCATCGTCCGCAGCAGGGGCTTGCTCAGCCTGAGGGGCTTGCTCGGCAGGGGGATCCTGCTGAGCAGGAGGGTCTTGCTCCATGTCGGAGCCGGAGTCGGAGTCGGAGTCATCGCTATCGCGATCGGCTGGGGTTGGGGAGTTGTTGGAAGCCTCGATCTTGGCATAGATCGAGGGAGCGGGCTTCGAGGAATGAGGGAGCTCGGTGCGACGCTTTGCAGCGTACGCATCGTAATCGTCTACGAGACGAGGACAGATAGCGGCTATGAAGCCGCGGAGGCTAATGAGCTCAGTCTCTAAGAGACTGATCTCTTGTTCAGCGGCCATACCGGGGCCTGAGGAGGGGAGTGGGGCGGGGGAAGACATGTGAAACCTCCCTGCCAGAGGGGCAGGGGGGCGCGCCTTAATGAATTTAACGGACTATCCCGAGTCCGGATCAAAGGGAGCTGTTTAAAACTAAACAAAATAGGAAAACAACGCAAATAAGTACCTGAGCGAGACAGGGGAAAAATAACATAAGACTACTTAAATAAACAAACAATAAAAAGAAAATAAATTTAAAAATAAATCACTGAAGAATTAAAGAAATACGTAAATAAATAGATAAACAAAAGAGTAAATAAATAAATATACCAAGAAATAGATAAAGCAATAAATAAATACAAGGAAAGGTCTCACTCAGTTCCAAGAAAAAGAACGCAGGTGCAGCGCACCTGTGAAGCGCAGGTGTGCCGGATCGAAACAAACAATAACTGACGTCACTAAATCACGAGTATTAAAATCGAACTTAGCGCGCGCAGCAAAACGGACAACCGCTCAAGTCGACGGTTCGATCGGAACTCCCAGTTTTAAAGCGAGTGTTGTATGTCGTATTAGCTTAATAATGTATGATATCCGCAAAAAAGTTATAATATTACATTGTTAATAGTTATACCTACATACTATTTATTGATGACAGTTAAAAAGAAACTTTCTTTTTGGTTATTGACTCGTCGACATCTCGGCGCACGTTGATTGATATGTGAATAGCCGTATGTCATTTTTTCATATCATTAACACGTTGGTGTTAAAGGTGAAAAAAATCCAGCCAGTCAAGATTTAGCAAAATCAATAAATGCTATGTAACTAACTGTCAATAACATTGGACGTGTGAATATCTCCTTTTAGATACTTCTAAATAATAAAATTAAAATTAACGTGATGATTGAGTCTTTGGCGGGATTTTGGTCTGTCATGTAGTGGATCTTATATTATATTAATATTCTTGTGTTACTTGTCTCTATATTGTGTAAAATTGGTGGTGTTTTATGTAATATAGTTTGTTTATTGTGCATAAGTGAAGTGAATGGAAAATAATACCACGGACCATGAATTCTGAGATGCAACAAAAATTCCCTGGAAAGTTGTAACAAGGGAACCACCATCTTGTTGAAGAATAAACATTGACATTGAAATAATCGCACGACACTAACTTGTGATGCTATTAATTACTCGACAATGGCAGAACTAATCTGAAAGATTGGTTGCCAAAAATAAAGTTTAAAAAAAGTGATGATTTTAGGGAAATGGTAAATGAACTACGTAATCATAACTAATGTTATAAATGCGACTCAGAGTTTGTTTGTTTGTTTATTTATACGCTTTTTTTTATATATCATAGGAAGCAAACGAACAGGTGGGTCACCTGATGTTAAGTGATGACCGCCGTCCATAAACACTTGCAACACTAGAGGAGTCGCAAGTACGTTGCCAGCCTGTGTTGGAGATGGGGAAGGAAAGGAAGTGGAAGGGGAAAATGGAAGGGGAGGGGAGGTGGGTCCCCGGCGATCTACCTCACCGAACAAAACGCAACAATGCAAGCACTGCTACTAAACTTTGGTTACTTTACTTTTACTTTGCTTTAACTATTGTTCGTTTAATCGGTTTTAATCATCGTGAAATTTTGTATACATGTTGTCAGGTATACGAGAAAGGACATATGATACCTTTTATCTTAACAAATAACTTTTCCCGAGATAAAGATTAGATATACATTAAAGCGATAAAAGCTGCGGGCAGAAGCTAGTAAAATATATACACCGAACCCAGAAAAAATCTAGGAAACTAGATTTACAAATTTCGCCTAAAAAATTGAAATACATAAAATGGATATGAGTTGAATATAACAAAGACCAATTGAATACTATCTACCTATACATAAATGTTGTAATATCTACAAAGTACATTTTTACATGTTGAAGGTATACTAAAAAAAAACTAAAATAAAACAACATTACCATTTCTTATATTAGCATATCAAAAGCGATTTCACCAATTGATGGGGTTTGTATAGGCATTGTATAGCTGGCTCGAGATGCAAAACACTATATTTGCATAATCATCGCGTATGGAGTGCATTCGTTGTTCTATGCCCAATGACCGATTCGACACGGCAATAACCATTTACGATTTATAAAAAAAATATACAAAAAGTACCTTTGCAATTATTATTAATCTCTAATGAGACCTATATGCTATCTTGTCCGTTAATAGCTATCGAAATAAACATAGGACTATGGAAAAAAATTATTTTTGTTATTCATTACACGAACGCATACCAAAAAATTGTTAAAAATTTCGAACCATCGATTCGTGATTCACACAAATCAAGATATAAGAAATGTTGTAAATTCATAGCTATCAAATAGAAGACATATTTTATTATTAGGAGAAAATAAACGAATAAAATATGTCTCCTTATTTCATAACATTAGCAAATTAGAATGTAATTAATAAAAATAATGTACCCATTATTTTAACTTAACTATAATTACAACTTGTTGATTGACAGAAATATAGAATCAATAAATCCGAAATAGAGTACCAATTGTTGATTATGTTAATAATATAAATAACATAGTAATCGTAACAAACACTCCTTGCCGCGCGGCGATGTAATTGGCCATACGTATATCGACCGTAAAGGAGCAATTTTTGCGTCGTTGTCATTCGATTTGAGCAGTATAAGTGTCATACATAGTATTCAAATTAATCTCCGGTGAAGCTGTAAAGACCTTGTCCGGTCAATAGCATAGTCAGTTCGAGAAAAAAAAAGAATTCTATCATAGCCACCGTTTAGATAGATATATTTGTTAAAGCTATTTCAGGTCGGATATAAGTAAGCTATAACCATTTATCGGGAGAAAGGAATGCTTATTTGTTACTATTTTGTCGTAGAACAATGAAGATTCAAAATATATTTTATGATTAAAATCGTGTGATTTTAAAGTGCAATGGAAACGCGCATACGCCATACAGTCAACTGTCAATCAGTCGTGTGTGCAAGCGTGGGCGACGATTGTGCGTTGACATTGGAAAGTGGCCGCGTTAATATTTTAGCTGTAGTTTATGTGCATACTTATACTTTCAACATCAATCCAGTGTTTTTATACAGCGATATAAATAACAAGAAATGTAAAGAAGGAAACCGTAAACATTCAATTTGAAATTAATATTTATTTGGTTTAGGATTTTGAGTAAGAGTTACAGTAAGCTCAAAAATAAACATTTTTGGAGTGAAAACTTCTTTAGGCGCGGCGCATTGAGCGGTATTTTTGGCGGGAGATAAATTTATAATTTCGCGTCATGAGATGCTACGTGAGCATGACCGGCCGTATTGCGCTTACGCGTCTTCAGTCAGACTACCGACGCGTGTTATGGGAGTCTGTGTATATGTAATATTTATATTTTGCAGATCATCATACGTTTGATTGATATGACATTGATATGATATGAACAGATATGAAAAGCAAAGTGATGTTAATAAGTTCAAGAAACAAATGCTGAATTTTTTTTATTATCATTCAGACTATAATTAATATGAAAATGCAAAAGAAAACACAGTGATTTCCATTTTTTGAGTTTTCACTTCTGACGGCAGTGCTTTTGACTGCCTCGACTTTTCTTAAACATTTTAAAAGCGCAATATTATCGAGTTTGTACCAATTACAGAATTACAAAAAAAATCACGTCGTTTAAAAAAAAACTTGTGAAATAACTGATAACATTAAAAAATATGTAAAAAATGCAACCATAAATTTAACTAACCTTAAAATATTTGTACAAGCTTCTGTACCTTCGGATTGAGGTCAAACTAAGATCGTCCGAGTTAATATGTCGACTTAAACTGAAAACCGAGACGGTTTATTGCCTCTTTTGGTTGTTTTTCGGACAGTGCCCTTTATGCGGTAGCGGTAGTCGGTAATACTGGTATCCTTTTACACGTCAATATTAAGTTCCCCGATTCATTCCAGTTACGGAGCCTATTTGACACGCGGCCAAGAAGAACAAACGATTATTTCAAGTGCCTATAAAATACCGAAAGTACAGGTTTCATCTAGTATACAGTATAGATTTTAGAATCTGGCTTAATATAAGAAAGAATTGCTTCATGACGTACTTTTTCTACCAATAAAAATATATTAGGAAATAATTTTGTACCGATTTTGAAAGATTTTATTTATTACTATGATTCCTTTTTAACATGTTTTATTATTATTTTTAGTATAATTATGTTACTATTATCCGTCTTCAGTATAATCACAACAATATTGTTCTTAGTAAAAGAAAAAACAGGACTTAAATAATCATATGATATTTTTAGATAAATTCATTAGTCGTTCAATGAATGAAAAACTTAGTCCGGTGAAGCTGTAAAGACCTTGCCAGGTCAATTGTATAGTGAGTTTGAGAAAAAAAAACCTTCGTAAGCAAACAACCCAGTCATCGAGAAGTACCGGGAAGAAGTTCGATCTGGTTTATCTTTTTAACAAATATATATACAGTGTAGGTTCTACACTTATTTTATATACCTGTACTTTTCTATTTATTTAAAATTACATAGTTTCGTTTCGAACAAGTAAACTTGCAATTGAGACTGATCCACGAATTATTAACTTCACAAAAAGCGATAGCAACTGGTAGATATTGGCTACAAATAGCAAACTCAGATTACAAACCATTCAAAACCAAACTTTAGCAACGTAACGACAGTACTTAGTGATATCTCTTTATACATAATACCAAAATATTACTATGGGTATGTATGTGTGTAAATAAGATGGCACATTGTAATTTGAATGTATTATTTAGAAGTCGATATCTATTCTACATCTTTTCTCAATCTCAATTAATGTCAACCTATTTATTTTCAAGTCAAATCTTATTTGCTCCGTAAGAGTAGTTATCTAGAATTACGAATAGTACTCAAATATCGATCTAAATACTCCTAAATACAAACATTAAAGCAATATTACGAATAATTCCACACACAAAATTCAAAAATCCAGTGTCGCAATTTTATAATATAGAAAAAAGACTTAAGATCAGAACGGATTATCAAAGTACCTACGAAGAATTTCAGTGATCACATACATAAAAAATTCCAAAAACCAGTGTCGCTCATTCTATAATATAGAAAAACACTTAGATCAGAACGGATTATCAAAGTACCGGTAAAGTAACGTGGGTGTTATTCTATGCTTAACAATAATTGCCATAGGTTAACGTCCCGATAACGACAGATCTATAATTATTATATGGTTATAACGTATCAATATTGATTAAAAAGTAGAAATTTACACACAATTGGACTGTATATTTATAATTACAACTGTGTCAAGTTTAATTAACAGATGTGTTAATTACTTCCAGAACTTTCCCTCGCATATAGTGTTGTGGATTTAAACTTTGACGAATAATAACAACGTACCGATTATATCTTTATTGAGACCCTGTTTAAATCAAGACAATATAATTTGAATATCAGTAGATAATTATGTTATTACTATTGATCTAACTAAGAATTTCCACATCGAGCAAAAAATAGAAATATGAATAAATAAAATAGGACTCTTGGATGGATCGTGTAAACTTTCATGTACAACAGATAACTTGCATAGACTTTAATACACTAACTTTAATAAGCAAGCTGCATTTCGTTACGTTTTTTTTCATAGGGGTCAAGAGTGACGAACGTTTATAATAAAATTGAACAGAAAATAGAGTCTATTTTTAATTCTCTCGTGATTGCCGTGGTACCTTAAAAGCATTTCCACTTGAACGAATACGCGAGTGCATGTTAGCATAATATAGCTTATTTATTAAGTACTAGCTTTTACACGCGTCTTCGCTTACGTTAATGTAGATTTATCTTATACCTCGGGAACAGTATATTTATAAGGTACCCTATGTCATCTCCTATACCCTTGGCAACATGTAAACAAAATTTCATTATGATCGGCTGAGAAGTGAAGGCGTGAAAGCGTAAGAACCAAACAAACATTCGCATTTCTAGTATATGTTATTAAGTATATATTTTTTAATTCGCACATAATAAGCATAGTGCACCCACAACTATTAGAGTAAAAACTTATTCTTTGAAGCATAATTTCAACAACAATACCATTAAATGTAAAATTAGGTTTCGTAAACGCTTCATACTTTATTTTAACATTACGAAAATAATATGCTCAGGTGACAACAAAGAACTGAAACTCATTTCAGTTCATTCATTTCAGTAGTAAAAGATCTACCACTCAGATGATAAAACAGAGTGTGTCGTAAGGACACACGATAGAAGTGAAACTTTTGTATTACAGATAAATATTGTAATTTTAAAAAATCAACAAAACACCAACGTCACTCGGTGTTCCTAAGCGATCACCAATCCAAGTACTGATCGCGCCCGATGTAGTTTAACTTCGGTGATCTAACGAGAACCGGTGTTTTACCCGACACAGTGTTTATACCTCCAGAACTCTTCGTCACACAAAAAAGTTGCAAATCAGATTCTCATGCCCTCGCAGTTGCACTTAAAAAAATATATTTTAAATATATATATATTTTTTATTTTTAACCGACTTCAAAAAAAGGAGGAGGTTATCAATTCGTCTGTATTTTTTTGGCACCGACTTCCAATACATCTCTAGGTAGCACACATATTCATATGTTTTATTTTTGATAAACTATTTATTTTCCGCTTTTTAGTGCCTTATGGGTTTTTGATTGATATTGAAGTCGGTTAATACTTTTTTTGAAAATTTACTTTATTACAAACTTACAGAAATGTCCCCTATACTTGTATTGCATATATAAGTATGACGATCTCTTGTAGCACAAGCGTGCACTACGAGTGTAACATTTAGTACAGAAGATAAAGTAAAGTGGAACTTTACAAGACTGATATAATCATTATAATAAAGCTATCCTAAATAGTTATCTAACAAACCATTATGTAAATAGAATTGATTGGAAATAATTTACAATCTGAGCTCAGCCTATATAATTGGCTCGTGAACGCGACAGCGGTACTGTTAATTGGCACTACGAGATCCATTAGATTTCCCTTAATTAGCGAGACATTAACCTATGTGTGTAGTGTGAACAAACACTTTAGCTTCTTATGTACCATGGAACGCGTACCTATGGAGTTAATAAGAACTTAAAGTATTACATTACAATTATTTTAGTGTCACTGTTAGTGGGAACATTACTTTTACACAAAGGATATAAAATATAAGAAACCTAATTCATATTAATAAATGTGATCAATGTTGCAATAATTGTTATCACTATTGACAACGTTCGGCAGATGTTATCGTAACGTGCGAACATACAAACTTTATACGATCTCAATTAACCAAATATCAATATTAGATGTGCACAGGCCGTTATACTACGCTTCGCTAGTCTGAAGCAAGCCGCGTACGCGCATTACCGTCGGTCACGCTTACTAGCATGTCATGACGCGAAATCAAAAGTTTATCTCGTGCTAAAAATACCGTCCAACTCGCCTAAAGAAGCTTTCACGTCAATATCTCAACAATAATTTAAGAATATAACTTAAAGCATCCGACTTTCATGTAAGTAGAAGCATTATCGCAACGTTTAATGAATATTACTAAAAATCTTCTAAAACTAAGGACATACACTACCATATTTCAAAGGCATAAACAAGCGGTATTATTATCAACATACAACATCGTAACAATCAAATAAGCGACTACCGTTATAGCTTCTGACGACCGTTTACATCGCGCTAACAATGGTATCGCAATAAAATCAAAACAAGACAAATGATATCTCTCGCATCGCAGTTGATTGCAGGCGATGCATTAGAGAGTACCGATACTCAATCAAACGTGGACCACGCATCGGGTCAAGCGACTCGTTACAACTACCGGCCCTTATTCGGGTCGCGTAAATCGAACAATATTCGAGATGATAAGATGATAACTGTGCAGTTAATGTAGCATGTGATTGGTGGAAGCCGTGAAATTAGTCACGTGTCAGCTTGTATAAAACATTAACAGATATTACGTAAAAAGTTTTAAAGAATTTTTTTCTAACTAACGTGAACATTTTACGCAGTAACGATATTTTTACTAAGAAGATAGAATGAGCCTAGTAGGTGGTAGAACCACGATGAAGCCATTACTGGTTTCAGCATGAAAGGGTCGGCTCGTCCGCGGTAGTACCACCCTCTCACAGAAAACCGACGTGAAATAACAGTGCTTGCATTGCATCGTTGAGTTTCGTTCAGTCGGTGAGAGCGCCGGAGGCACACTTCCTGTCCCCTGCTGTTGCTAGTGTCTATGGACGGCGGTGATCACTTAACATCAGGTGACCCGCCTGTTCGTTTGCCTCCTATGATATAAAAAAATCTAAATCCAGTTTTAATCGTTCATATAAACATGTTTATTTTTTAAAGATTTCCAAATTTTATACACCGAGAACTAGGATCAACTGTTGCCGTTCTTTTACAAGTACAAAATTTGTAGATCTTGGAAAATAACGTAAAATATTAGGTACCGCCAAAATTGAATTTAGCTCATTCTGTCTAATGGAACAACACAATTAATTGAGATAAAATATTAGGAATGAAAAACATTTAAAAATGCTCAACTATAAAAAAACCCCTAATAATCAGAAATCGAAAGCATTAGGTACTTATGAGAATAAAGACATCATTCTTAAGGCATATATATCTATAGCTAAAGAGTTATTATTGGGCAAACTTTTATGATCTACGGCTATAATATTTTGCGTTGCGTAATTCTAAAGATATCCGCGATTAGTTCTTTAACGTTGACATGAGATGATCAGATGTGTTTATTATATACTTCGACATAACAAATTAGTTATGTTTTGTAATGTCAAAATAAGATAACAATAGTTTTTTTTTTATATCAAAGGAGGTAAACGGACAGGTGTTATCACCTGATGTTAAGTGATAACCACCGTCCACAGACACTAGCAACACCAGGGGAGTCGCAAGTGCGTTGCCAACCTGTGTATTGGCGACGGGGGAGGGAAAGGAGGAGGAGAGAAGGGAGGTGGGCCTCCGGCGCTCTCACTGACCGAACGAAACGCAACAATGCAAGCACTGTTACTTCACGTCGGTGTTTCTGTGAGAGGGTGGTACTACCCCGGGCGAACCGACCCATTCATGATGAAACCAGTAATAGCTACAGCGTGGCTCTACCACCTATAGTGTTATTACGCAGCATATTGTTTCAAATGGAATAAAAATTAAGTTTCCTACGACCCGGCATTAAATGACAAACTGCTTATAATTTATTGTTTTATCGAAAGGTGAACTGAGAAAAGGCGTCCCGTTGTGTTTTTATAACTTGTACCATGTTCCCAACACCCGGCAGTAAAAGTGTATGGTTTTAGGCCAAGGCTCGACCCCGCCCAGTCTCGACGTGTCATTTAACCGGATCATTTTGAGAAGTCCTTATTTTACTGGGTCGAGCTCATTTAAAACGGACGCGTATTTTTTATTGCACGTTTAAGTGAGATTTCTCACTCAATATCCGTTTGCAAGACTTTTTTTGCAAATATCAAAGATCAAAACATTCTTTTGACTAAAACCAGGGATGCTATTAAAGCCTAAAATATTATTTAAAACAGACTTCAATTATGATTTTTTTACTCTTCATTTCTTCATTCGACAATTTTTAATCGTAACTTAATACTATACTATAATAAACAGTATAAATTAAAATGTACATTATAATTAAAATATGGTACAAAATAGTACATTAATATTTATTTATTTAATCGATATACATACTTTATTGAATCTCCTACTTGTTTATTTCAAAAACATGAATATTTTCACTACCACTCGGCTTCTCGGGTTTTCAATTTAGCACATACTTGATATCTATTTCCAGATATAATTATTTTACACACAGAATACATGCGAAAATGGGCCACAGGATGTGAAAAGTCACACTATCATTAAGATTATTACTATGACTAAACAAGAACCAGTCGTGCGTCACTCAATACCATTGTAACGTCCAACAAAGAGGCAATCGGTAAAAGTAAGCTCATTATAATATGAAACCCGTCAATTACTCAAACAGGGAAGCGTAGTGGTTGAGTCGGAATAAAATTATAAGATGCGGATTACAAGCGGCTGCGAGAGACGGTCAAGAACAATATTGTATTAGAGTTCCGTATGTAATAATAATGAAACCATTAAAATATTAAAACTGTCGTAAAACTTTGTTGAATTACAACACAGATTGCAAGGCACTAAGGTAATAGCTATTCTAATTCTAGCTTTCTGTTGTATCTCGGTATGTAATTAATTAATCCACCTAAATTAATATAATCACGTAATTTTCATCTGACATTTACACAGACAATTCTCATACATCAAACATTGTTGCCACTATATATTCACTAGACAAACTTGTGTTGGCGAGTAAAGAACAAATAACTAAACATTTACTTTATTCTTAATAATAGCTTTTACCCGCGGCTCCGCACGCGCTTTTTAAATTGTATTAACGAAATATGTATAAAATTGTGACAATTAGAGAAATGTTCTTTCGTAAGTAAGTACGAAACGCACGCCATCTATAGTAACAAGTAACGTGTACATCAGATATAGACGTAATAACAGTGTGTCAATTTAATAGACGGTATAGCCACGCTGAAGCTAGTACTGGTTTCAGCATGAATAGGTCGGCTCGCCCGGGGTACTACGGGGTACCCTCTCATAAAAAACCGACGTGAAGTAACAGTGCTTGCATTGTTGCGTTTCGTTTGGTCAGTGAGAGCGCCGGAGGACTATCGCCCCTCTCCACTCCCCTTCCCCCCAAGCACAAGCTGGCAACGCATTTGCCACTCCCTTGATGTTGTTAGTGTCTATGGGCGATGGTGATCACTTAACATCAGGTGAACCACCTGTTCGTTTGCCTCTCATGACATAAAAAAACATCAGCAACATATTGGGAACTTTAACCCACCGTATAACTACCTCAATGCCCCCTTCTCTGTATAAGGAACTAATGAAACAATAACTTAAAAATATTATTATAAAGATGCCCATATTGCCAAGATAATTACTATATTTATATTAATTATATATTGTAGAAAAAAAACCGTATAGATACACGAAATGTTCAAGTGAATTACACCGATTTAATAACATTTTTTTTCCTTATACTGAACCCTTTGATATTATTCGTCCGCGTGGTTGAATATTCGAACTATCACTTTCGATCAACCGATCGATTCGTATAAACTTTACGAATAATGCATGTCATCGTATTGAGATAATGTGATCATTAGCATAACTCGAGCCCATGAAGAAAGTTCCGCCCACGCGGACCGATTACAACTTAGTATAAACATAAACGTGATGTGACGTTGGTTCGATTGTTTAAATACCCGTATATGATAAAGGGATTGTAATTAGTCTTCGTTTAGTAAAAACTGATATCAATTTTAGACATAATATCCTATTAATATTATAAATGAGAAAGTTTGTAAGGATGGATCGGTGTTCGTTACAGGGCTACTGGTCCGACTATCAAAATTCTTTCACTGGTAGAAAGTTACGTTCTTATGAGCGATATGGTATTATTTATATCATGATTAACGCGTACTAAGTCACGGTTGTTTGTTTATTTATAATAAAACAAACTGCTGGTTATATATATGTTTTTTCCGACCACATAGGTACCCCAGAGATAATCTTTACCAAGAATGTCAGCTTTTTATCTTACATATTATTCTCCGTCAACATGTAGGAACGACAAGCTTACAATTCTCTGATAAGAGAAGAAGGGTCGAGGACATAATAAAAGTACCTAAACATAACACTTGGTTTACTTATCATTTTGAAGGCTTCCTAGGAAGATTGCTCTATAATAAAGCAAATAATATACTAGAGATAAATCAATAACAGACATACTATTAAAAAACTCACTTTCAAATGATTACTTACATTCACAAAATTACACAAATACCGAAAAATTATGAATAACATAATTTAAATTATAATTATCAATTCGGTAATTCAAATCATACATTTTTTGGTTAATAAAAAACCATTCACTCATTCATAAACACTCTTGTCTCACTCGGAATATTGTGTAACGCAATAATGTCACATATTTACTTAATTCAAATTAAGTTTTTATTTATTACATATGTTTAAGTCACAGTTTGTTTAAGTTCTAATTACATGAAATTGTGATTGATATCTGCGATACGGTTTGTAACCAGTGCAGATACCAATATTACTGTAAATTATGTACACATTGGCTTAGAACGTCAAAATATATTATTATTATATATTCTTTCAAAAAGATACCACGTGCTCTGCGTGACTTCTGTTCTGAAGCCTTAGTAGCAGAACCTTCGGTTTGTCATGGATAAAATTTAGTTAAGCTTCTCTTACTAAATTTCATATAGTAGTTAGTTTACTTACAAATCGTAACTTTTTCGGCAGTGTGAATATTTATCCAATAACTTAATAAAAAAGGGCTTCCTGCCACACTCCTGATTAATGTTAGCAGATAATAAAGACTACTCGATGTTAATCATAGACAGAAGTACATATAGAATAAAATATTACATATCATTGTACTATTTATTATAAACGTATTTTTTTAACATCGAATCTATACAAAAGATCCTTAATCAAATTTAAAATTAATCAACACTATTACGGAAGTAATAATGATGTCATTTATATAGATTGATAATTTCTCCTGTCATTTAATATCAGATACGTGTAGTAACTACGAAAACAAATTCAAATAATATTCAACTGTGTGCATATATGTTATACGACCGTGACGAATTAAAACCGGCTGCCGATTTACGTATAAAGTGTCTTCATAAGGTAATTCGTAAGTATAATCGTTTATATGCATGTTTTATTCTCCGATAGAAAGTAAACATGTAATTCTAACTATTACTTAATCGAAAAAATACATATTAGTTGCATTTCAAAATTTGAATGCCAACATATCCCATCCCATTAGCTCTGAAGTGGCGCACGTTGCTATACGAGTGATCTCCTGCGCAACTAAAATTTACCTTAATGCCTTCCAAATGACCCTCCCCAACCAGAGTAACTTAGTTAGGTGGGGAAAAGCCTATGAAAAATCTTGCTATACTTATAGAGAGGCGATAGGTACCGCTAGGCACATATTGGTGGGATGCAAGGTGACCACAAACAAAAGACAAAGTAACTTTATAAAAGAAGGCTCGAGAAATTCTAAGAACAAGCCTTACTCAATCCTGGGTGCATCTCCCGATTGGACCATTTTAATGGACACGTATGAAAAGCACTATAAAATCCCAGAAGATGTGTGTGTTTCGTCATTCAGACTGGACATATTTCTTTTTTTCTAAATGTACAAAGCACATGGTACTTGTCGAGCTTACCGTTCCGTGGGAAAGTAATATTCTTACAGACCACGCGATAAAGCTGGACAGGTATTACGACTTTGTAAACGAGAAACTATAGCACAATCATAAAATAGTTAAGGTTAGTATTATTAAATCTTAAAAGCATATCAGAAATATTGATTTCGTTTTGTTAACTCATTAATAAAATTAAGTAAAATACCGACCTGAACTGAATCTCTCCTTGGTTGCTGCAGCCTCAGCACTGGTGGGGGAGCTGGAGCGGGCATTCTCAGCTGCGGCGGAGAGACGTGCCTATACACTGGAGCCGGAGGCGGTAAAGCTGGGGGCAGCGTGGGCCTCGGACCCTGTACCACTGTAACCGACGGCATTAGTGGCGGCGGCCGGCGTTCCGCTGCTCGCTCCACCATCGCGAGGTGTTCGGAGGGTCGGATGAGCCGTGGCGGAGCCGGCAGATGGGTGCGCGGTCGCGGTTGCGGCGGTCGAGCGATTTGGCGCGGCGGGGGCGGGGGCGGCGGCACGCGCCGAGCCCTCGCCGCGTCCGATTCGTCTGCCATCGGTGCGCGCCAATCTGGTGACAAAAAAAATCAGCGTTGTTATTAATGTAATATATTATTAAAAAAAGTAATACATATAACATGGAAATTCGTGTTTAATTCTGCTTTGTGAATATGCTAAGATTATGATACGATGGGATTGACATGTTCATTGTGGAGTCCCTAAATTAAATAAAGATTTAAATAAAGTATATATGGCGTAATTAGAGCCTTTCCGCGTCACATAGTAACAATGAAATGCAAGATTAAGGACAAATTTCTATCGTTTTCATGGGATATCATTGTGTAGAAAGGTAGGATTAAGTAATATGAAAGTTTCGTTTCATAGACAATTTAATTAGACTAAATAATATTTCAAAGTTTTGACAAGAATACTTGTAGAATTATCTGATAATGGAAACTGTCGTAGTAATATACCTATGGAGCTTGGAGACAGATTTGAAAGCTAATTGTCGTACCTAGTAAAAGAGGTGTTAGAAAAGCTTATGACGATATATTTCTTCCAGAAAAACATATTTTTATTGTGGAATTTGAACCAATGCAATGTCGCTCGACCGAGTAATTCTCGCTATATCTCAATATTCTCTTATATAATAATCTTACAACTATTTCGTTAAAGTAGTTTGCAAAGACATCTAATATTGACACGGCTATGTTTGGGATATAATCTGAATTATAAATGTCACTAGCACGCTAAATTGCATTTTTATGTATATTGTTCTTAATTGAATAAAACGCCATCTGTCTTTACACGAATGAACTCGGTAGTTCAGTAGCGCACATAACGTTATCGTTGGGTCACCAGTAAAAGTTTGGCGACGCTGCGTCTGCGCAACAGTTCTACGGACCGATTGATATAATTTTATCTTATTTCAATATAATGCACTATTTAATTTACTCAATATCCTTAAATAAACTTATCTTTTAAAATAATTTAACAACACTGACGACTACGTGATGCAAATGTATGCACTTGTTAAAGAGTCACAGTAATTAATTATGATTTTGTATAGAAATCCAATTTTTTACATTAAATATATTCTGTGTGTTTAATATTTACTAATACGTATACGTTAAAAGTGTGATACGTCACGTTAAGGAGCCAACGTTACTTTCAATTCAAAAACCAAATAAAAAGTAAAAGGAAATAAGTTCGGTCGGTGGCGGCCACTTGAAAAACAGGTCCAAAAGCAATCCAGGCGGGCAATTAACCGCCCGAGTTGAAAGGTCTAATTGACAAACACAATACACAAACACGAGAATAACCCCTCCACTTTACCCCGTTTTATCCTTCATATGAACGTATTTATTTTACGTACAATCAACAATATTACTCGCATTTCTTTATACTTTATAAGTTTTATCGTTTGACCGCAGTATCGGCTGATCTTAAATGAATCAATGGACTAAGACGGTAAACACGCTAAACATAGAGAAAAACTGGTTGTCTATCAGTTGTCAAGTGTAGCCTGGGGAATACATCTACAGGTGTTTTGTGACAGAGTTTCAACTTGAAAGTGGTAAATAGCCAGTCGAGCTTAGAAAAGGCTCTTACCGCCATACTAAAGTTTTTTACGAAGTTTTATTTCATCAGAAGCTCTGTCTCAGTCGTAAGAATTCGAACCTATGTCTTAACCACTGAAGCATCGTGGCTTCAAGAAGTTTAAATAAAAAAATCAATAAACTTAAACCGATGTTTTGTGACAATATCGTTCACTGGAAGCGCAGTACAGATAAGTGAGCATTACTGCCTCAAGTAAAATAGATACAAATAGTTAATTTGAAATAATGTTGGATAAACGTTTATGCAGTATCTGATGAAAAGGGTTAGCGGATGACTATTATTAATGACAGAAAACTTACTAATTAATGATATCCTGGAAACGAGGTGTCTCGAAGCGGATTTCGTTTATAGAGAACGAAAATTTATATGAACGCGTTAATAGAACGCTAATGAGATTGCTAATCAAGAAAAGTTCTTGCGGCATTTTATAAAATAAAATACGCGTGAAACTTTATTTCCAGTGATTCATTATGTTATGAACAGGTTTGAAAAGGAAAACAAACCTCTTTCATTTCTAAAGCGAATATAATGATGTTTTAAACGTTTAAAAGTACGAATGTTATTGTTTAACAAACTTCAAAAAACGATACAACTTATGATTTTACAAAGAAAAAACAAAACAGGAATGTAAATACTTAAGCGCCCTTGGCTAACACGAACAAAGAATACTCACAAATATTACAGAAGACGAAAATGAAAGAAAGTGATACTTTATTGTTGGAACAACCACACAAATAAATTAAATTACACAAACAAATTAGACAAAAAAAAATTGAAACATTTGAAAAATGAAAAAAAAAATGCAGTAAATCAGTACTGCAGCACTGATTTTCGATGAGAACCCATATATGATGATAAACGGACGTTCGGTCTGTCATATTAATGTAATGACACAAAATTAAAAGAACAAACAAAAAAAACACAACACGTCACAGATGATCACATTAAATAGGTATAGCTACTGTAACTACAAATTTAAGACTCAACAAAACAAATACACACCAATAAACATAGCTTAAAATAGAGAAATTAATTATCATAAAGAAGCAATAAAATATATCACAAGTTCGTCTAAATGACAACCATAATGTGAAACCCACCTCAGATATTAAAAACCAACTTATCATATAATATCACAGTCACAACTTCAATTATTTATTTTCCTACACGAGTTTGTAAATGGTATAAACTTTTATTTGCCAATCGATTGACAATGCACACAAAGGCGAGCGTTATTATGATGGAAAGCGATGCATAAAGGTGCAATGTACACCGTCGTCATGACAACACTGTGTGTACGACGTTTTTCCCTCCAAAACTGACGCCTGCGCGTAACAACACCAACCCTACAAACGCCGCCGTACGGTTTAAAAACCCCAATTTAAGCTTTATTCAATCGGCTTTGAAGTCTGTATGGGAAATTCATCTGTAAAGTGTAAATGCCGAGCCTTGCCACAAGTTATTCCTTTACAATAATGATAGCCCAGAGTAGCAATTTTCCTATTGTTATTAAATATAAGTAGACGCGCGCTAGGGTGATTGTCTATAGCGTATTTCTCATTTCCCTGTTGAAATAATATGATTTCTTGTATCATTCTGACTACCGGTGTTTGACGTAATAATGCAGTTTATTAGAATTGTGCAGACTACAGATATGAAATGTATAATATTATGTTTCAGTATCCAGACATATCTATTATTATATTATATGTATTTGAAGAAAATGTTGACTTTTTTTAAAACTACTATGATCTATATGAAACACGCCATCTGTAATTTTTTCAGTTAAATATTTTTATAATTAATAATATAAATATAGTACAGAAAAATGATTCTATATTTATGTGAAATAATCATTGTGTTTGTTTAAGATAGTGAATGAATGAGCTTTCTTCACTTAATTTCATAATATTATAGGCGACCTTAAATATACTAAAATTCATTGGATTAACAATAGGGATTATTTAAATTTTAAAAATAAGCTATATTTTTCGTCTATACAAATAGGATATCATTGCACGAGTTCCCCCTATAAAGCCATGGTTTTAGCTGGTAAGATAAGATACATTACATTATGTAAATTTAGTAACTATGCATTTCATTTCTTACGATAAGGGTAAGTTGACATGTTTATGGGGCCTTTGTATACATTTAAAATACAATATTACTTAGGGAGGGTTTATTCAATGTTTCGAGAATTCGGGGACGGCATCTCAATGGCCTTAAATCGCCTTAGTCATTAATGAAACAGAATAAAAAAACAAAACGTAGGTATTCACTCCATAGAATATTATATAACAAACAATATATACGACAGTATAAGTACCACCATATATAAGCACAACGACAGTAACTTAGCAAATCTATTAAGCATTCAAGTCACAGGTAATTACCGCTCGAGTTTGTTTCATAGCCGCACATTAATGAGGGGTCCAAACGACCACCCCAGAGAATACGTGGGGCGAATGACACGGCGGACGAAGGGTTGTCAACTTGAATAAATAATACCAGTATCGTCATCATTAGCTATATCTACTTTCGAACTATAGAGTTACCATTGAATATTTCAAGGTTTTCTATTTATCACTCTGTCTTTCAATCTGCAAATGAAAGTTCACCGTCGACGCTGTAAACCCGTTAGATGACGTCTCAGAAATGGACAGCTTTTTCAACGTTTAAATTCCATTGTGAATGTTTACTACCTACTTTTAATTCCCTTTTAGATGGATTATCACTACATATTATAAAACAAAACGTCACGTCTGCCTGTCTGTCTGTTCGCGATAAACTCAAAAACTACTGGACGGATTTTCAACCAGTTTTCACCAGTAGGTAAAGTGGTTCATATATTTTGATTTTTTTTTATTATCAAGCCGGGACAATGTCCCCTCGGCAGCGGCTCAAACCTAGGTCCGTTCCCTCGGCGTGGAGACCTTGAGTGCGCTGCTCGCGCAATACAGTGACACAAAATCTTACATCACTGCGACAACATTACACATATCACCTCCACACACGTGCACGCATAGACGCTTACACATGCAAGTGGAAGGGTTTTATTTTTTCCCTTATCAAACTGTCGCGAATTGCGTGTATCAGACAACAGCCCAAGCCGAGGTGTGCCGTGCACCCTTGAGCTAGTTGTCAAATAAAATCGGCTGAGTGCATTAAGCGCTCGCCTTAGTAGTCCAGTGAAGCTGTTAAGACCTTGCTAGGTCAATAGCATAGTCAGATAGAAAAAAAAATCCGAGCGCGCTAGTATTTCATATATTGTAATTGAAAATACGAATTTTATAAAAGTTTAAAAGCACATTTGAAGTAGTATATAAACCATATAAGTAACTATAAACATTTTAAAATTACACTTATTATATTTATTGATATCTGACACGTTTAATTATAAAAAAAAAACAGACAAATTAATTTAAATTAGTTAAAACAAAATAGGGCACGATTTGCTGTTCTCATCTTTAACTATTACTAGCGACATCAGAATAGATGCAAATCAATATCTCTAATCAGTTACTGTTTAATATTTTTGAGGCGCTCCCATTTATTAGAATGTCCGCCGCATTTAACTAATTGTAAGGCACGATGGCGCGGTCGTAGGGCCAACTGGACCCTCATTTTTTTACGTTATGAACGGTGTCAATACCCTGTTTATACTTTTTTATAATCAGTAGCTTCTTTTTAATGGATAAGGAAATAGAATGATTAAATATCATGTTTCACAAATACACCCGCTTAATTTTATTAATTCTTGTGTTTATTTAATCTTATTTCTATTAAACATTAATAATCTACTTGGGGTTTTTGGCGGGGTCTTGGGAATGTCATGTAGTGGATGTTGGCTTTATATTTTGTAATATTGGTGGCGTTTTACGTAATATAGTTTGGTTATTATGCACAAGTGAAGTGGTTGGGAAATAATACCACAGAGCATGGATCCTGACTTGCCATAAAAACTCCCTGGAAAGTTCAAGAAAAAGGGCCACCATCTTGTTAGAACATTGAAATGATCGCAAGAAATTTATAATATTATTACATTAAGTACAATTCCAGTAATCATCTACTAGGAGATTGCCAAAAAAAAACTACATCTAATCAAATATATACAAGTTATATCTTATCAAAGAAAACAGAAAACATACAATTAAACAAAACTTCGATTAATGATTAAATAAAACAATGCAGAAACGAGTGTGAAGGAACATCATCACGTCGGACAAACATATTCATTTTACGATTTAACACAGTGAAATCGATGATGAGGCAGATAAACACGTTCTCGTCAACGAGTATGACAGAGTTTTGAAAGCGAGGCGACGCGGGAATATTAACAACTCTGTCGTGTAGCGACAGATGGCGCGATATGTCTCACACGAGCTCACGACCCACTGCGAGCATAATCGTTTCATACAGGGCATCGATAACAGAGGGTTAGTCGATTGCAATGTAAGATCTTATATGTACTTGTACCTTATTATGTTGATTTTTTTAGGATTTAAAAAGTGAAACTAATAATGTTTAAAAACAAAGGAAAACCTGACTGTGAACTATGACATGATATTATAAAAAATTGAGGCTTACAATAAATATAGAATAACAGATCTATACTAATATTATAAAGAGGTAAATAAAGTTTGTAAGTATGTGACGTTGTAGGGGGTAGTCAATGTTATATAGCTCATTTATCGAGGAAGGTTATAGGCTATATATGATCACGCTAAGACCCATAGGAGCGGAGTACCAATGAATAATGTTTCAAAATCGGAGTATTGTTTCCTCTTGAAAGCTTCCGCTGCGTGTTAAAACCCACAGTAACTATTCCACGCGGACAAAGTCGCGGGCTGAGGCAAGTAATACAATAAATATAGAGAATTACATAATATCCATATTAGCTACATTCTTTTATACGCTGGATGCTGAGCTGTAATGTTAAATAGGTTAACAATCTGTACATGAAAATCGTAATATTGAGAATGTAAAGTTCAAATATCAAGAAAGGCGCAAATTGTATTGAGTACCAGTAATCATTATCGTGGACATCTACACTAGTATTATAATTTATGACAGACATCAAACTTACATATTGTTAAGTAAAAAAATGTGTCAAAAAGGCATCGTGCATCCAAAAATATATTACTCTTCTTTTGCACAGCTTTTTAACAGTATTGAAGAAATAATAAATCGAGTTGGGATCACAAGCGTGGTGGGATAACGAAGTAATATCTTCTGGAAAGTGATATATAGTTCAGCAAAAGCTCCAAAATGCATTTTTTATCGTTTATCAAAATGATCGAATGTTCTAGAATAAAATTCGAAGAATCTATTAACAGGATAAGTTTTAAAATACTCCTACAACATCAACCAGTCAACCTACACCCCTTTTTGGTAAGCTAAAATAGATAGAAGCTAAAATAGACGGTACATATAACGGACATTGGAACAAAACATTTTTTATACTCTGTTATTTTCGATAGATCTTTCCTATGTTGACAATTGACATTTAATTACTGAGTAACAAGTAATAAAAACCCCTTTAAAATAATATGGCGACACATATTACATGATATTGCAGGTGGAATATTAATAACAATACGTGTACTAAGATGTGAAGCATTACTAAATAAAATATTCCTTATTAAAGTATTCGTTAATAATTATTCACTATGATTCATAAATCAGAACCTCTTATTTCTTATTATATCTAATTAATAAGATGGTTATAAACTAGAATTTTATAGTCATCTATATGATTTTATGAGGGAATCATATATTACTTCAATTTACGTGTGCATCTTTTTCTGAAGAATGGTACGTCATTTGCGTCTGTAATCTGTTTCAATTATATTATATTGCATCTATAAACAAATATATTGCCATGGAAATATACTTATATTGGACTATCTCAGACACGTTTATTTGTACACATAAAACAATAAATAAAGTTTTAATTAAATTATAAAATATCGATTGTGCAAAAACTAACAATAGTAGAGCTATGGAAAAGTATATGTATTTAATAACATTATTAAAAGCTTAAACATGTATTGCTGATGTAAGCAAAAGTAAATATGTATACAACATATTAAGAGCTACACTAAAGAAATCAATTAAAGCATATTTCAATATATAGCGATTTAACAAAATCAAGAAAACAATCCTAGTAAAAGTATTTCGTAATCTATATAATAATTATTACATATAACCTATCTTAAAAAATAAAATCAATATCTTCCTACATAAACAGTAACCATCACATAAAATAAATTCCGTGTCCTACAAACAAGACTTTAACTTTGATGGCGCATAAATAATGAAACGTGCACATAAAAGTAAATTAAACAAGGCTATTAAACGTTTGACAGCCAGTTGCTAATTGGCTTAAATTAATAAAAGGTCACTTACGTGTCATTTAGGATAAGCAAATAGTTCAATTTAAAAACTATTTGGTTGTAACCAAAATAAGAAATCAGCAATGCATAGAAATATGCATCTTACTATGAAAATTGTTAACGATCAACCCTATAGAGTTTGTGCATGTGCGAATAGCATAATAAATACAAAATACTAGGCTCTTTTATAAAAGAAATGTCAATAGTTTCATATTTATTCTATGCTCTCTACATATAAATCCAACAATTGATTATAGTGGATTACCAGAGAAATCCCAGTACGAAATTAAAACTATATAATCTGTTATTAATGTCTCCTAAATAGAAGCGAAAAATGTGTACGGAGATTGTTCTAGACATGAAGCACTACTCGACATTTTCAACAATGTAAGTTAAATGCTAAATAATAAATACCAAAGACAAGGATTGTGCCTGATTTAATTAGCTGAATAAGATTCCCTTTTACCCGTCATCGTGACTAAAACTAAAGTTCGCTTTCCAACAATCTTCAGTCCAATCGACATTAGCAACATTGTAAGCGAAAGCTTACTAATGCAATCATTAAATGCTATAAGATTGAGATGATAACCAATTACATAAGAAGCAGTAGCACGAAAGATTAACCAGAGTGTGTTAACTATAATTTCAGTACGTACAAGCACTGCCTACCGATGGCTCAAGATATGGACCGGAAACAAAAACTCTAACCTTAATACAGAATACGACTTTCTCCGGCAGATAAAAATTTTATGCCCCCGACGACATGGCGCGTAAAAGAATAAAACATTTTAAGATCACGATAAAGTGAAATTGGGTAGCATTTGAGATGCAACTGGAGATCGCTTTGCGGAGCCAACGGTCTGCGTTTCACATCGCATGTTTTGAAATCGTGATTTAATATTACATTACTTCATAATTTATATCATTATATTAAATCCATTTGCCATAAAGCAAGATGTAAGTAGCTTTTAGTAGTTATATGTCATCATCAGTAGCACTAGTAAGTGTTTCACTGACATATTCACTTATAATTTGGCTCTTTTTCTTAATCTTCAATCCTCATTGAGCGACCAATTTCCATTGGTCTCAATACCCTGTGAAGCTCACACGGTCCACCCACACTATTACTTAGTTTTTGCTTAGCGTACGTTTTACTTACACTATGTGTGGTAATTGTTCCGCACCATCAGTCGGTTTCTAAGGTTGATGTCAGACTTTCAAATGTATCTGGTAGTAGTACCTATGATTAGCTTTATAAAGATAATCTAACAGTATCTAGAGGTTTTCAATATTGATAGAGATTAAATAATTTAACACTAAAATGCACCTATGAAAGTAAACATTTATTTTCACTTTCAATTTATAGGGATTGGTGAAATTACTCACAGCAACACCTCTAGTCCGCAAAATGCTCACGTAGCAAACATAACGTGGTAAAAGTTAGATTCCACTTCATGATTGCCGTCGGGGTGAGGAATCGAACGCCTTTCTCTTGTAATAGTAACAAATGAGTCGGGATGGCTGACTTTATTTATTCAAATCCGACGATGTTTGATGCCGGTCACGTCTGCGGGCTCGTTGGTAGTCAGAGCACGAAGCGTAGGTGTTGCTGTTCTCTGACGATACGATGCATTAGTGACAATAATTGGAATAACTTCCCCATACATCACAATCGAAATAATAATAGCATAACAGATTTAGATAGTTGATGCATGCTAGCGGCTCTCCTTTGTTCAGCTTTCACGAATACAAAAGTAAATAATCGATTCAAATTGATTTCGTTATGTTGTAAAGACAAGTTTCGACATCGCTTTTGTCTTATACTCTACATGTATAATTGCTTAGTTTGGGGTGCGGTCATTGAATCAAGTATATAAAGCCCAGTGAGGTAAATACATCCATACCTTGATTAGTCTTACTCAGAAATCGTGTTTGATAAATGCCAATTCTATAATATTTCCTAAAATAATACAATAAAATATAGTGTCAAATTATCATGACAAAAACTCATATTCAATATATTATATTATGGTATAGAATAGTGTATCGTCCTATGGCTTCTATTCTCAATACTTCCTATAATCGACGTAGATATAAATATCCAAGTTTCATAGAAAGGACGCAGTACATTATAAATTCGAGTCTGTTTAATCTAGAATGTTAATTAATAATACGTTATTTTGTCTACACATTTATTTTTTATATCTTGATAGATATACCATATTACACAAGATACTAGCCCCGAGTATGAAATTTAACACAATATGTATTTTTCTCTTTGTATGACTAAGTTAATCTAAAACACGGTTTGACCAATTTTATAAGATTTGAAACAAGGAAAGTATATCTAAGCATATATAATTAACCTTTAAAATATATACTACAGGAGGGGCATATGTCATTTTAAAATTGAAACTGTTATGGTAATCAGCATTAATACTTATAGAAATTATAAAATTTAAGTAAAAATAACACTACAGAATGATAAAAACTACTGCGTAACGAGCGCGTGCGAAGCTACGGTACAATTGGTATTATAATTTTGTTCAAGGAGGTTCTGATATATTACAAATCTTAGAGATATTAGCTTTTGCCTGCAGCCTCGCTCGCGTTATTGTAAATATAATTTAACCCTCGGAAACAATAATTTCCTTATCTGTACCACAACGTGTATTCAATATTTCATGATGTGTTTGGTTTCGGTTGAGTAGTTTGAGCGTAATAGCGTAACAAACAAACAAACTCACTTTTTGTATTTATATCATGCAGCGATGTATAGGAACTCGACTATGATAAAACGCACTTCACCACTTCCCAGTTCGACTGAAAGGTCGTTCAAATCACAGTAGATACATACAAACCATCAAATTATTTGCCACAGGCGCAACCCACTGACTACGTGCCCGTGTAATTCAACGTTCATTCGATGAGTGTTGCGTTCGCGATTGCGTTGCTCAAATGCAGTCACGAGGAACAGTAATTTGCAAGTTTTGGCATTTGCATCAAACCCGCAGAGACATGAAAAAGTTTATACTTTATTACATTATACAGTTAGGTACGCCTCGTTGTTACTCGAAGCGTATGACCTAACGCGTTTTAATATTTAGCTGTGATATAACAATCGCGGTACTCGTCTAAGAATTGTACAATTGTGCAATACATTTCGTAATATGAAATTAGTACCTATTTAAAAATGCGTAAAGAAGAATTTAGTACATTTGATAAGTCAGCTGTTACGAACGCTGGATCATCAAATATGCGATTATAAGCTATTTACTTCTGAGCAAACCTATGTCGACGTTCATTTGTAAGTATAAATAGGTAAAAAAATGATGGGCTTCGTGACGCTTTAGTAATGAGCCGAGAGATTGTAAATTCGATTCTAATACATGGGTAAATTTTAAATAACATAATTTTTAATTTTGTGTGAATGTTACAGAACTTGTTCTGGGCATATCATTATATTAATACGTGAAGCCTCAATTTTGTCTCCCTTTTTAACGGAATTGGGCGAACGGATGAACGTGAAATTTGGCATAGTTAAAGTTTATTTGGAGGAGAAGTGCAGAAAGCTATTTATTTTATATAAAATGCATTAGATGTACATTAAATTAATTAAAATATGTATTACTCACACTAATGCTTCAATTTTACACAACATGTAAGTAAAAAAAACATTTTGACATCTGTCAATAAAGGACTTTAAAAAAGGTTGTGAAGGAGGTTGCTATGCTCGACTGTATGTATTATTTTACTCTTACGTTCCAATTACCCTTTTTCATTCTACATTCTACAATGATATTATAACATAATACCCTTTGACAAAAGAACCCTAATAAAATTCAAACTTTAAAAAATGAATGAACTATGGTCGAATTTCGACCTCTGGGCGCCCACTAGTTACATTAAATAAGTTTAACTTTATAATGAAAAAAGAAACGAAACAATTAAATGTACAATTTTTCGTCAAGAAAATATAAAATTATTGGAATGTGTCCGGAACGATTCCCGAAGACGAAAAATAATATGGGGTATTATATAGGCATTTACAATGAAACGTTAGCACGATCAGCATCTAGAAAGCCCAAATTAATCAATGATGGTAACGTCGGTATGAAGGCAAGAAAGTAATTTCAAGTTTCTGTTTTTTTTTTTTTGGTATTGTTTTCTTTTGTAAGACATGTTAAATAGATGAGGGTTACGCGTCCTTCTTGAACTCTACAACTACTTGAACTTACTTATACTTACCATAATGCAAATGACGTATAATGTCACTTTGGAATTAAATAGTCTTGCTTGCAATTCTGTTATCATATTTATTGATGTATATCTGCTATAGATAAATTTGTTTTATATCAAGATTTTTAACATTGAGTGTGCTTATCCTTAAATAGGCAATTAAATATCACAAGCTCAATAAAAAGGACACGGGAGTTTAGTCTTTTAGATGCGTTCTGGTAAATAAGCTGGTGGATGCGAAATAAAAACTATTTTCTTAAATATATCTTTACATATTTATTAGTATAACATCTATAACATTTCCGATATGTTTTATCATTACTGCTTAGCCCTCATAAAAACGCTACGATATGTGAGCTAGATAATACTCTAGTTTAGCTCTTTATCTGTGAGTAAAAGTCTCATTACAATTTGTTCAGTCGGTTCGTAGAATAGTAAGTACTACACAGTACAGATGCATTAACTCTATTTATAGGGAAAAATTATCCGGCAAACTTTAAAAGAAATAAGTGAAAAAACCCGTCGTCAATTTTACTTATTTCATTACTTGGTCACTATTAATAAAAAGGTCACTTCTATAAATAAAACGGTATACTGTTATAATTGGCTGTAAAACCTCATTGATGTCGAACCTTTTTGATGTTCTCATTTAAAACTTTATACGGTAATGGAAGTTCTATTTTTAATTTTTACAAGGAGTTCAAACCGGGATTTCATAATTTGCTTCACATCGAATGTAAGGTTTTTGGTTTGAAGTATAAAGTACAGTATTAAATGGATAATACCAAAACACACACAGAATTATAATAAGAACAAGTAAATGAAAACAGAACAAAATGAAGGAAATAGTTGATGAAATACAAAGGATAAGTATTGTCTTTATTCTTCTAAACATGTAAGTTGTTTTACTAGCTCTTTTATGATTGTCAGAATAATTAAAATATGAAGGGTTACTCTTTGGTATCATTGAATTAGTGACATATAAGTAGTGAATTGTTTACTTGTTAGCACTAATCAGGTTCTAACCATATATAAAATGTAATTGATTCATGTACTAATTGGTTATTCATTGGATCCGCGACTCCAACGTGAATTAAAATTGAAAATGGAAGAGTATCCAATCGATCGTCGGTAATTAGAGACCATTGTCTGCCGTCATCCCCGATGGAAGTCGTCATTACACGATTAGTGCATTGCAAAGGGTCGATTAACCCTCCGTGTCATATTTCAAGAGACCGTTATATTTGCGCAACTGCTGTCCAAGGCAACGGTCCGGCGCGGCGCAGTTGAATATTTAACGCTTATTAACTTCGTCATATTCTATACTATAATTATTTTATATCTGCTATTTACTCAATTTTTATAACAAGTTATTAAATTAAGTAAGTTTTTAAACGTTTCAAATATATTAGTGATGCCGATTAAATATAATATTTATATGATAAAAATATTCCGACAGACTTGAATTTACCGGTAATAAAAGTCGTACATTCTTAAATGCAAGGAATAATTTTACAGAAGACCTTTTATTCAAAACTATTATAGGATCAAATCATAGTTTATACTTAATATGTTAATCTTTTAGTTTTTTCGATCAATATACTAATAGAAACCGTTATTTAATATGCAAACAAAAGTCCGATAATAATTGTCTCTCTGTCTGTGATAATCAAATCTGAGACCTAAGCCATTAGGTTCATAGCGCTTATTAGAATGACGCAAAGATACTTGTGAATATATAATTGTAAACTATAGGAGCCCGTAGACTGGAAATGTTAGGTCCAAACAAGTTTGGCTATAAGTACTTCCACGATTAATTAATATTGACCTTTACTTTTCACTTTTTTATACTTAATAGATTGCAGCATTTGACTCCAATCGCACTTGATGTTAAATAATCGTGTGGTCCGAGATAGTAAACACACTAAACCTAGAGATAAACAGGCTCTCGAGTGCAGAAGACACCTAACTATAAGCGCTCGGCGATATATTTTCAACCTGAGCGTGGTAGGTATCCAGGGGCGCTTAGAAAAAATCCTACCGTCTAGCTATTTCATTACAAAATATTCCTTTATCGAAAGCTCCAGCTCAGTTACAAAGATACAAATTTTTAACCAACGTTGATTAAAATGGTGTCGGGCGTGCTACCAACTGAGCTATCATCGCTTAAAACATACATACTTCGCTCAGTCTCCCCGTAGATTTAGTATGAGGATCGTCATACACAAAATTCATGTACCGAACCTCGGATTTGGTGTAAGTTTTCATAATTCTCTTATGTATCTGATTGACGTCAGCGTGTGTAGATAATCCTAATTGCAGTTAATTTTATTATTGTGCAATCTTCTTTAGGCGCTTTGAGCGGTATTTTTGGCAAGAAGTAAATTTATAATTTGACGTCATGACATGCTAATAAGCGTGCCCGGTCGGATTATGCCGGTGTACATGTAATATTGATATATTGCAGCTCATCATACGTTTGATTGATTAATAAACTTTATAAAAAATATATATAAGTATTGCTGCGAGTGCCAATAGATGCCACACTATTAATTTCAATAAACACATTCAGAAATTTAAATATAGTTATTCACACTATAATTAATTCAAAAATTCAACAGTTAATTCATGGTTTTGAGACTTTTTTTGACGTATACTCGTAAAACATAATTTTCAGTATAAGAAATCGGCAAATGTCATCGTATTGGGAAACGAACAAAACTTGTATTAGACTCCCAAAACAGCTCCGTTCACATCGAGTTGGTAGACTTAACAGCTCGTTTGCCTTAAGGCTGACATTTAAATACAATTAAATTTCACTTTTACGCATTCAGTTTCAGTTGTAATTGTGTTCGTAAGCGAACAGACGGTGTCATGTCGGTGCGAGTTCGGCCGCAGCTGCGCAAGCGCTCCGTTACAACAATACTCAACCGAGACGTAAAACAATTATCCCAACTTGCGCCTGACAGGCATCTACTATGTGAGAGCTTAGCTTGTATACAAATGAAAATGTAGTGATTGTGTGTTCCTTGCATAGACCATTTTCGTTGATAGATTTGATTACCTCGATTCTGACGTAAGTTACACTACAGTTGTCCCGCATGAAGTGTATCATCAATACATTTCGTTGACCTTGAAGGAACTGTATTCTCTTTCAATAAGAAAGATTAACCTTTTTAGTGCAACATTCACAACACGTTATGAAAAGTACAACGACAACGTAAAAAGGAATAAATTTGAGTTTGCATGTCACGAGCAGAAATCCGTCAATGCTAACTTTATGATGTAATGATAATGAATGATTAAAGTTTTACTAAAACCTAATACATGACAAGATTTTTGTTGATTGAAGTAAGAAACATTTTACTTTGGATATTGTAGTACTAATTCCATTTAATATACTAAGGTAGATCAATATTACCACGAATCGAAATAAAAATATATTTCAATATGTATTTTACAACGCTCTCGCGAAAAAAAAATTGACACAATGTGTCAACTAAACAAGCCTGTCATAACACGTTAATAAGATCGAAGTGTCACTGGCCTTTGATGTTTATTTTTAAATTCGAATGACAGACGTACAGCCGTGTCTGATGACGTCATGGTGTCAAACATACATTCTTTCTAAAATGATATCACCAATACGAGAAACGCCCACCAGGACAGCTACCATGTACGGAAGGGTGACTCATCGGATGCTCACGCTACGTAAATGCACTTGCACAAAACATTGCAATAGTAGACATAGACCTAAATAAATACTGGAAGCGGTTATATAGTAAGCATGTTTCAAATGAAATTTATTTTTAACGATTATTAGAGAATAATTGTATTATCACATATATATACTTAGCTCATAGGGTTTTCCACATGGTTCACCGCACTGAAGTATTATCCACTGTTGATGATTATAGATGTACTCATATATTAGATCACTAGTCGTATATTTATAATTCGTCTACTAAAACTTAGTCAAAAGTTAATAATAACGTTTTAACTGTGAATTTTATAGCTTTAAATGAGCAATTCCTTTATACATATCTATATATAAATTTATTGAATGTATTTCGAAAACGGCTCAAATGATTTGGATCAAATTTTGAATTTAGGTAAGAATATGCTTTTTAAAAGTTTTCATAAAGGAATATTTCCAAAAAAAAATGCGACTTTTTTTACACACAAAAATATCAATGTCATATAACGCACTCGCGTAAATGTTTGTGGTACTTGCATTATTGCAAGTGGATGAAAAATTGGACTGGTATCTCAAGATTTTCTGAGACGATGCTACACAATATTGTCCGAAGCCGTTTTCGCTTACACCAATAGAATTATTGTGTTAACCAACCGAAGGAATCGCAGTCACTCAGATTTCAGACGTTAAATGAAAGGTATTTTTAACTTAGGATGGTACTTTAATTTCCTAACATAAAATGACCCAAAAGGATTAAATAAATCAACGTAAATAATATAAACATTTCATAAATTTTGTAAAATAGTGGACACGAATTTAAAATGATTTTCATATACATTCCAGTAACACTTTACATTCATGATCTATTACACCTCACTGATAGCGGACTTACCTACTAGGGTGTCACCCTTGCACAAAGGGTTGACGATACAAGTAATCCCTTCTATTTTGGAGAGTTCAATGGGATAGTTAGTTTACATAAAGGGCTAGTGTACAAATTAATTTGTGAAATTCTATATATATATATTTGAAGAGAAAACTTCTTTAGGCGCATTGAACAGTGAACTTATTAAATTATTTATAAGTTTTCACTTATATCATGTGGTTATAACCCACTTTTTTAGAGTGCATTATTTTGTGTTTATAAATAGCAGAATGCTTAGTGTTCCGGTTTATTCATTGTAATGTCGAATAATATTGTTTTATTCTACACTCGGCCCGCATATTTTTCAAACCACCTTTAATAATTATTAACAGTTAAAAAAATATTACGGCCAAATCTTATAACTGACTCCATAAGTATAAAGCTGTACAATATATTTTTTTCATTCAATATTTTTTATTATTATTCCCTACAATATAGTACATCGTTTCATTTTATATTACCACTAGCGGGCCCGGCAGACGTTGTCCTACCTTGATAATAAAAAAAAATCCTAAAAGTTAACCGCAGCGCCATCTACCGGGTCCAATTTTCTAATCTAAACTATAAACTATTCTTGGATCCACACGCATACAAAATTTCATAAAAATAGGTTCAGCCGTTTGGGAGGAGTTCAGTGACATACACATATATAATATATATATATATATATAATATAAATAAAATTATTGTTGTTTCATTACTACGAAATAACTACATATTAAAAACTCTCCGGTCTTTGATTATGTTTTGCATATAGTTAATCTGACGTTATCCTTTTAAGGAAAGATATTTTCATACAAATATCTTTTCTATAAAGTATATTATTTTTGTCAACAACAATTTAAAGCTGTAATACATACAAATGGATCACGATCTCTCGCGGTTTGCAGTGTAAGGTTGTTGAATCCGTAGGCTTCCGATCGCCGCGCACTCGCAACAAATGATCGTTATATTTTATAGATAGTTTTTGTCTGCTCGAACGTAATACTCCTAAAACGTATACAACTGCAAAAGTAATGGGAATACTTATCGATTTCATTATCTTTTACTGTATATCAAAAAACGTAGCGCTGATGAAAAATATAGAGTTATAGTAGAAAAGAAAATAAATAACAAAAAAAACTATACTAGTCCAAGAATCTAAAACATTGGAAACTATTTCTTGACATGAGAATAAACTGCAGTTATTAAACTGTTAGCCGTCCAATTTGAAAGAAACTAGACAAAAGCAATGGTATGCTGAAACATGATTTATAAGATTGTCTGAGAATTAACCTTGAACGTATAATCAAATTGAAAATAAACCATAGTAACTATGAACATGAGGAAACTATTTTGTAATTATTCGTTTCGACTTAATTATTAAACAATATATTCTCGTAGATCAGAAATATATAAAAGAATATAACAGTACCGTGAGAGTAAGATTAATTATAAATAAGGATTAAATGCTATTATAGAAGTTATACTTCTTTTGGCGCGTTAGGGAAAAATGATGAGAGTAAATTTTTTCGATGCGTGCGCACACCGTTACGAAAAACCGACACCCTGAAGTTATTACGATGCGCGCGCACACCGTCACGAAAAACCGACACCCTGAAGTTAGCTATAGTCAACATTTTGTTTCTTTGTATTTGTTGTTTGTATTTATTTGTATTAAAACTTTCAATGTATATTAAATACCTTTTTTCTGTTGTTAGTGTCGTTTTTATACAAACGTAGAATAAGGCGAAAGATAAAATTTTTGAAAAGATTTTTATCTTGTTGCGCCAAAGAAGTATAGCACACACAACAACATAAGTGCACACACACTTTTTTTATCTGTAAATCGTTCATGCCCATTTTGTTACTATGGAAAATAATATCCACTAGTCATCTATAGTAATGGCCAACAATTTTCTTTTAATCTTTATAATAATACATTTGATTGCAAACATTTTTTATGTAAGGATTTTTATTATTACAGGTATTCTAGTCTCATCACGAAGTTTACAAGGAAACATAAAACTAAAATAAACATATAATATTACAAACTATTCTGGAAGCCTCCGAAGTCATTACAGCAAGAATAAAGTAATACAACACTAGATCTCAGATATTAATATATTTTTTTAAGAAATAGCAATCTTTAATTTTATTTCTAGGGTACATCATCAAGAAGTGACACGGCAAATACTTATAAAGACCATTTTATTGAAAAAAAAGCAATTTCTTAACAAAATCCAGATGTTGATAATACCTAAATAAGAAAACACGAAGTTCGTTTTTATATAACCGACTTAGAAAGACTGAAAAGTACTATTATTCTTTTTATATGGTGATTGAAATCCGATATCTAAAGTATTGAAAAGAAAAACCAATCACTTTTAAACGTGACACCGTAAAGTTTAACACGACAACGGCGCCACAGTATAAATATAAGAGACAGTACGGAAACGACCTACAAACGCTCTAAACCTTGTTTCTCGAACTGACTACGCTATTGGCCTAGCAAGGCCATAACAGCTTCACAGGACTAAAATATACGCATCGACAAGACTCCTAAGCGGTTGTCATGATACTGTCCACAGAGTTTAACCTCTCGTCGATGCGCATGTTTGTGTAGGTGTGACGATTTCGAGCGTTTGTAAGTAGTATCCTTTTTTCTTTTTTTTCTCGAACTAACTACGCTATTGACCTGGCAAGTCTCTTAACAGCTTCACCGGACTACTAAGGCGAGCGCTTAAGGCACTCAGCCGAATTTTATTTTGGCAACTAGTTCGAGGGTGCGCGGCACACCTTGGCTAGGGCTGTTGCCTGATTCATGTAATTCGCGACCTATCTGTGCTAACCTAAGTTAAGCTACATACTCATACATATATGAGTTATTGAGAAACATGCATGTGTACCAGGCATGCATATCTCAATAACTCTTATGTGTATTTTGTATCGGAAAATTTCTGAATTATTTCAGTTCGAGATAGTTTCCGTACCGTCTCTTATATTTATACTGTGACGGTGCGCACTGCCTGCCAAGAATGATCAACGCGTAAAAACAGAACCTTTTAAGCTCGCTTGGGCAACGAGTAACAGCAATTTATACGTTACATTATAGTGAATAAATTGTAGCCCAAGTAAAAACGGATTATTATTAACGTTGACCCACATACACGTATTCTCATCTGAAATCTAGTTTTAATAAATGCATAAAGTTGACATTAACGAAACATCGACGTATTTTTAAATAATCACCAGCGAACTTTTTAAAACTGGAATAACAGGTAAAGGAAGAATCGGTTTGTCGTTTTCTGTGGGTCAAACAAAAATTTTTCTGGCTTTAATTAATTTTGAAGTGAGAAGTTCTTTAGGCGCGTTGAGCGATATTTTTGGCAGGAAATAAATTAATAATTTCGCCTCATAACATACTACATAGCATGACCGGCCAGTGCACTTGCGCAGCTTGAGTCAGACTAGAGACGCGTATTATAGGGGCATGTTTACATGTAATATTGATATTTTGCAGCTCATCACACGTTTGATTGATTAAAAAACTTTATAAAAATATATATAATTATTGCTCCGAGCGCCAATAGATACGAAAATCACACTAATCTTAATAATTTCGATAAACAAATTCTAAATCTTTTATGATGTAATTCAAATTATACGAGTAATTCATTTAAAAATTCAGAAGATAACTGTTATTGTTTTAAGTTTTCACTTCTGTCGGCAGTCCTCCAGACACACACAGTAAATAAAGAGATTATTTAAGGCACTTTTGTGATTACTTACCCTTAGCCGAAATTGCCAGATTCTAAATTAAAGTTCGCGATCGTGCGACACATATATGACGGTACGCAAATGTTTCTCACCAACGTATACAAAGTATGCTTAGTTTAGCTCGTATGAGGTTTATTAGCTCGATATTACATGTAAGGCAGCAACCCAAACCGAGGACCGACTTCGGTACATTGCGCTAGATCGCATTTCGGCTTTCGCTCATTGAGAGTTGGACTTTATCACTATCAAACATATATACATATATCTATCATTAATCTAATACGTATACTTATTGTCAGTTCCATTAATTACAGTATATATAATATATATAGAGCGTAACAACTGTACGTTAACATGCAGGATTGGAACCAAACCTGATTTTTGCAAGGCAAAATGCAACGCATATATTAATTAGGTAATTAATTAATTTGTATCCAGAATGAATAATGAGCTATAAAGCTTACATTCGTAAAGGTATCTCTTTAAACGTTGTTATAAAAGAATCACAAAGCTGGCGTTCGATATCGCTCCATCGTTTGAATTGCACCAGATGAAACCGGTTTCGAGATTATAAGAAATGATGTTAAATTGAGGAAGCCCTAATAACTTAACCGCTCCATATAGTGTGGTGACGACGGTTGACCGCATTAACTTAAACACATAGATAAAATGCAACAATAAAAAAAAATACCGTGGGAATTATAAAATGTGTTCTTCAGTGATGTTTAGGAATAAATGTATAATTTATCTTACAGATATTTTAAACAGTATTTGTAAATTTCAGTACAGCGTTTTCGTCACAATTTTGTGTCCCACTAGCTTATGTTCGCGGTTTTATTTGTATTAATGTAAATTTGATTTATTCTTCAGGAATAGTACCTGCATTATTTATGAATTGAACGTATCCTATCATTTTTTGTAACCCTGATGACATACACTCAAAATTTATAATCGGTTAAGTAGTTACGGCGTGAAAGCGTAACAAAAAGTAAACGAACTCATTTTTGCATTCATATTATTTAACATAGGTCACAGTGTCATAGTGTCACAGCCTGGTCTCGAGAAATATTCCAAGAATGCTACTGGTTATTCTACATCTAAATACTCTTATGGCATACATAGCCACATTGCTTGTACACGACAGCCGGTAGAGCCGATGAGTTCTCGACATGTGATCGCGTTCTATAGGCAAAGCCAAGGGCTGATCCACTATAGGGTGGATCGACGACCCTGTAAAGGAGCCAACTTAAAACGAGCAGTGCTGTACCGATCGTTATGTTGATGTTTAGCGGACACCTATGCCCAGCAGTTTTCGTATTTAGGCTAAATAGGTATTCATCATGAACAGGAACAGATAGATCAATGGTAATATAACTTTATAGATAATTACCAGACCCGGCGACGTTGTCCTGCTCTGATAATAGAAAAAATATCCTAGAATCCTCCCGGTTCCAATTCTGTATCTAAACCATTTTCGAGACCATTGGAACACACACAAAAAATTTCATCAAAACGGTCCAGCCGTTTAGGATAAGTCCAGTCACATACACACGGACAGAAGTTTTATATATATGAAGATTCAGCAAATTCGGTCCTGTTTAGACGGAAGCCTCTATAGGAAATTGAAGTAAAAACCGTTCCAAGAAACCAATCTCGAATAGATCTCGAAACATTGAAAAAAACAGAATAATCATGTTTTGGCGAGAACGAAATAGCATGTAACAAAAAATCAATAGGTGTACCGTGGCCTCGCGCTCCATTAAGTAAACCATTTGGAGGTATGTGATATCATCTGATAAAAACTCGACAAGTGCTACATTAATCAAATAAAATAGCTGCACGTCCATTAACACGGTTCGCCTGTTCACAATCAAATATTACATAAATTATTACGTAACTAGAAAACATTTTAAACTATCACTCATCAGACGCAATAGATATATTCACGACTAACAACCGTTCTCGGCTTCGTCTATGTTTATATTACATTTATACGAAAACCTTTTACTTTCTAAAGTAAAATTAGCCTAATCTACTACTTAGAAAATTAGCTATTTGCTAGTGAACTTCTCGTCAAAATCGGTCCAAACGTTTCGCAGAAATAGCCGAAACAAACAGACGGATAAAACATTTAAGAATAGCTTTTTGAAGTGAAACAATACAACGGAAAAACGAAAGGTAAGAGACACAAATACAAAAATTAGTGAGCCAGAGCGAGAGAGCAAATGTCGGTGTGTATGTATATTGCACACTGTTTAATACTTGCTTGTATTTGAGCATTTAAAAGTCAACCGCAGCGCCACCTACCGGGTGTGTGTGTGTGTGTTGTGAATCTAAAGCATTTTCCACCGTACCACCGTATATGAGAAAGTTGTAAACTGTAGATATTTCAGAGTTTAAAATTGCAAATAGGTCGTGGGCTGACGTGGTGATTATGCCCATACTTTCCTTCGGGAAGAGGCTTAAGACCCTGCGATGGGCCTCTTACAGGCTGATGTTGACGATCGTGTATACTTTTGAGTAAAGAGCGGTTATTTTGGTATTAAAACATATATCAATTTTATTTATTTGTCAGTACAAATTAACTACCACGAGAAAAGTCTAGAAATATATTTATTCTTATCGATTATTGAGATTGAAGTTGGATTGTGATAAATGTATAATCGTTTACAAAAAAAATACTTTTAACCAGCTGACACACTTATGTCACTAAGAAGAAAGATAAATGCTCTTAGAAAAAAACAAAAAGCATTAATCAGGAAATTCGATAACAGTATATTGGAATTATGAATCATGCTTCAATGATATTATGACCTCCAGGTTACAACATAGGTTTATCTAACGCTTATTCTCAACAGCAACACACGAGTTATTTCAACTCAGTTATATTCTACTCTATTTTAGTCGGTCACATCGGTTACCTCTCAAGACACGAAGCACTTAGATCCAAATAAGGAGCTAGCAACACACCACAAAAAGTTTTGAATAGCTTAAAGGGTATTTTAATTGCTTAACAATGCCATTCAATACTCGATATAGATATCACAACAAAAAGTGAATCTAATTAATGCAAGGTTAGACACATGTACGTACGCCTATTTTCTTAAGTAGAATGTTTTTTATTATTATTTCTTCTTGTAGTAATTCTTGTGGTATCGAATCTTGAATACTCTTATGCAATAGCCGTATTAATCAAATCAAATCAAAATATCCTTTAGTCAATTTAGGCCCTGAGAAGGCGCTTATGAATGTCGAAACCACCAGTTCGGAAAACAAACCAGTCATCGAGAAAAACCGGCAAGAAACTCGATGGAATATTGTAGTGATACGTTTATTGATATTATATAAAACACTAGCGGACCCGACGCACGTTGTCCTGCTCTGATAATAAAAAAAAACCTAGATAAATTATATACCTGCACCTTCCTCGTGAATCACTCTATCTACTGGTGAAAACCACATAAAAATCCGTTCTGTAGTTTTTAGTAACAGACACGACAGACAGACGTAGCAGAGGATTTTGTTCTATAAAATATAGGGATATAGAGGTAAATGCGGTAGTATTTAATTTTTTCATTACAGATTGTCTCTGTTAATATTATTTCCAGTGATATGCACATTAGAAATTTATTAAGAAAAATTATTCCAATCAACAATAACGTTATTAATTATTTACGATTGTGGTTTTTGCCGTATGCGTCCTTACTAAATGCGAGTTTGTTTGTTTGTTATGTTCGTGCATGTCTTAATTACTTAACCGATCATCATGACATTTTGCATAGATGTTGCCAGGGTAACCAAAAAAGGGAATAGGCTACCTTTCATCCAAGGATAGTGACACGAGCAAAGCAGCGGGCAAAAGCTAGTCAAAGTTAAAGTAATTCCCGGTCTACATTTATAAAGGTGAACGACCACAAAACAAAATATTATAAAAGTATGTGCACACGTTAAGTGCTAATTTTATCACCTGCCTTAAACTCACACTCGAGTGTGGGACGGTTTTGATACGATGGCCGTGAAGCATCTAAATAATAAAATCCGGTAGGAAATAAATATTGACATTTATCTACGCTGCACGTACTGTTTGTATAGCATTGTTTGATAAACTGTCACCTACGGTAGGTCAAGTTTCTTTAGGCCGCCTGCAAACCGAACGGTTATTATAGCGCGGTTGCGGTACAACTATTTAAATACCGTTATTGTTAATACGAGATAAATAAAGTTGACTGAAGTCTGTAAATGTACAAATGCACGGCCAGACAGACTAATCATAGTTTAAATTTTAGTTTACATCTCTAATTAGCGTTTATAAATAACACCAGTAGCTTTATAATTCATAAATACTTCATTAGAATTTAAATTATATAAAGTATCTGTTTAGCATTTTTTATTAAGTCTTAAATTGAACATTAAAATCGACGAATGTAAATGCCAAGAAGTACGTAATAGTTACGCAACAACACAGTAATTTAATATTGTTGTGTATCGTTTGTTCTGAAGGCACCCTAATCACAAAATGCATGAAATAACGGTACAAAAGTATCCAAAGCTATATTCGTATTCGTGTTGACAAGAAATACTGTTGTAATACGAGCGGTATTTTTGTTAAACAATACAAACTTTTGTTATCGTTTAGTTTTTTATCGTTTCAGTTGTATTTTATTTCGTGTACATTTTCTTATAATTCAGAATCATTGAGTTTCAAATGATTTTTTCTATAACATTCAGAATACAAATTGTAAACAAATCATGGAATAACATTGATTAAGTTAACATAAAGGAATATACAGTTTTCTATTTAGTAGAAAGTTATTTAGGAATTTTTCAAAACGTATTTATAATTTGTCTCCCGCTGCAACCAAACAAATATGTTAAAACACTTTGGTGCAACCTTCAATCATGAGTGTTCTAAACTGTTTTCAAGTAAAAAATAACAACCCTTTGTTAGACGATGTAAAAAAACCTATGTAAACACAAAAATAAATATATGTGGCTCTTATAATAGTAATAAAGTTTTAAACTATAACGTTATGTTTTTTCATTCCTAATCAAGTTTTATATAGCTTTAGAATAAAGTTGCCAAGCGTCTTATTTTCTCAACTGCATTGCACGTGTACTGCACTTACAAATGTACTGCAGGTTCCTGGACAGTTATTAAATAACGCCCTGGTAAGATACTAAACTAAACTACGTTTTAAAATTTATACCTCAATACTGCCTTCAATCTTAGGTTTTATTGGTTGACTCCTTGTGATTCATAAAATGTACTTGCATTAAAAATCGAATTGTAATCTTCATTACATATAACTGTTAATGAAATCTTATACTGTGTTATGTTCTTAAAACGGGAAGTCAAGGTATTGTCATCATTAAGACCTGCTTGTCAAAATGTGTGTATGACAACCGCATTTTAGGGGAATTGAAGACCGCGACAAAAAGACTCACCATTTGGGTGGAGGTTTCGTATCAAGCTAGCGGCTTCCAAATCACACTATAAGAATATAATATTATAATTTATAACAAAGTACTGACACAAAAATGAAAGGCTCTAAATGAAAACGGTGCCAAACATATACAACGAAAAAAATCACGACTCATACCATTTATATATTAATCATCATAATACAAAGCAGAACAAAGCACCTGTAATTCTAGCGTTTTGTTAAAACGATACGCATAAAAACACAATCGTGACCGTTTACAATACAGAAGTGTTTTTATCGTATTTGAGTGTCGTCATCTCTTTCAAAATCTTAAAAATATAGTATTAATAAATAAACCAAAAACTATAGGTATGCTTTTAGAGCGATACTAAAAACAAACTTTTTTCAAATTTCAAAAAATATATATTACGTTATATTAAACTTGGTATCGCCTTTTAAAAAAATTTAATAATGCCTTTTTTACCATGAAGTTATGAAATCGCTTACAGACTGCTCGCAGCTTTGCTACTCTCGGCTTTTTTACAATCACTGTCATAGAAATGCCCTTTTTAGATAGAAAAAATACAAAGTAAAAGGTGATTTTTAACAATTATAGCAACAATGTATATGATGAAAGAGCTCAAATAATGTCTACTGCTCTTTGAAGCGTTTTTGAATGCACACATGACAATAATAAAGTTTTTTTTTTTAGTAGCACGGCATAATGACTGATCTGTTCCTGATGTTAAGCACAGTACAATCTAAAAACAATAGCGACCACCGAGTGACACACTATCCATCGCCGGTCGCCGCTGCCATGTCGGCCTGCGAAAAGCTGGATATGCACAGGCTGATCCCGAAACGCGATCCGCAGAAGCGAATCTCTATGTCGGGCTTTTTCGCCATTTACAGATATATATAGCTCGCCATATATAGATCGAGATCGAATGCACAACATACTACTAGCTATTAATCAGGTGATAGTTTTGCGAGACCTGAACTTCCAGTAAAGGAAAATACAGTGATCAGTGATGAAACTATAGCATGATGGTAGAGCATATTTGTAAACCTCGCTTAGCTATCTGCCACTTTCTATCCCCAAACAGCTATAGGTGTGTTCGAAAAGTTGTGATTGACAGCCAGTCTTTTTTTTCGAACTGACTATGCTATTGACCACGCAAGGTCTTAACAGCTTCACCGGATAGACAGCCAGTTATTTTAGGCTTACCAAAGACTGATTATTATTATTATATATTACTATTTCTACACTATGTTCATTGTTATTGATTGTACATTATCGTGCGTGCGTTACCTGTTATTGTTATTAACAATTGCAATGTGAACAAGCAAGAATTATACAACTAAAGGTGTGAAAAGGACAGCACTTCATGTCACTCTACGTTAAAACCACTATAGGAACAACGAATATTAATTTCATTATCGTATAACTGTGACAAATTGCAGTACGATATTATTTTATCAAACAATAGAATAGCTGACAGCAGTTTATAAAAACAACTGTTCTAAAATAACATCGTAATTCATTATTGATATATAGTTTACATTACCATTAATAAAACCATAGGCAAGCCACAGCCAAGGAAAACATCATGACAAGTATTAAATAATATAATCCCTTTACAGTGGATTAGATGTTACCTCAAATTGTAATTTATTTATCAGTAATCTCATAAACTACCTACGGAATCCATTAAAAAACTTACGTAAATATACAATAAATTACTTTAACATATCATTATAATAAAGTGCATAACGAGTTTATAACTTAGTAAAACTTTAAGGTTACATAACATGCCAAACTCATCGTTTCCCCCACTCAGTACATACTCAACCGTTTGCTTTTTAAGCGAGTACTGTTAACTTAAATCACATCCGACATGCAATCGTAAATCACGCGAGAGACGCGTCTATGCGTTTGTAAACGCTAACTAGTCAACGCCATTAAAGCCCACTAAAACAAATTTAATGAGGGGTCCGTCGGTCAATGAAAAATGATGGCTGTTAAGTGAACGATTTGGCAATGAAATTACGTTAATGCGTTACGATAAGGACTTGTCTAAAGTAAATAATGTGGCATTGTTGACATCGTTCACCTGTGTAAGGGTATATTCACTTTGAAGTATATAATTCTAACGATTTCTTAATACGTTCCGTGCCAAGGCATTTTTACGTGACATGTTCTTCAGTCCATTTGATATATAGACAAAAAATAGATGTATCATAATTTTGTTTTAACTGTCTACGCTTTTAATCTGACGGGCCTTCACAGGTTCACCGGACTACATCACGTATTATCATAGAATATTACGCTACAACATCATACATAACATGACATAAGTAATTCTTCATTTTAAAAGTTATCAAATCGTATGCCTCCGTTGTTACACGTGGCCTAAAGATCAAGTTTAATGTGCACTACCGGTGGTACACATGGTACGGAACGTGTTAATAGAAAATAATATCTCGTTTAGGATTTAATTACTGATCAAATTAAGTTTCATACTTTATTTATAGTCTAGAATTATTGAAATCTTGTTAGATATTGTGATCGGCAACCTTTCTGTGTGTCGAAAAGTGGTGGGAAAAAACACAGTTTCGGATACGGTATTGAAAACACCGCTTCTCGTCCGATCACAGAAATTAAGCAACGTCGGGAACAGTCGGTACTTGGACACCGCGTGACATTAGCTATGTTGTATTTCTTTAATTAAAACGTTTCCCTGTAATACAAAAGTTTCACTGCTTCGTGTGGCTTTACGACACACCCCGATTTTTTAGGTTAAGTCAACATTCGCCTTATTACTAATTAATCTTCTTCAATTTAAACGAGCACTGACAAAGATTACAAGTTTATTTATAAAATACATCAATAATTCCATTAGTATTAATAAAAACAAGACAAAAAAAAACGTTTTATAATTTGTAATCAATCATAATATTTAATAACGTATCTCATCAACAAACAAAAAAAGCAATGCTGCTCAAGTTACAATTAAGTTGTTCGTTACGCTCATTACACAGTCAATGATAAGGTCAAACAAACATCAAACAAAAACAGAACAACGAATAAATATATACAAATCATTAGTAATACTGTAAAATAAAATAAACATCGATTTTCAACGCATTGTTTCCCATGAAATCAACCGCACGCTTTAGACAGACAATTCAAACACGCACCCGCCGTCTCCGGCGATTTTCTCACGACAGCCTTCGATCGCTACTTTCATGAATACTTTATAACCGTGCCCTTACATTCGAACAATCTATTGCCCATTGTATGAAAATATTGATCATTAGGCTTAAGTACATGGTCATGAATATTGTCAAAGTTGATGATTGGTTATTATTGTAGACAAACAGCTCAATGTATTTTATTTCGATTGATATGTTTATTTACAATCTATTGTTTTGCTATAGTTCAATTTTATTATTTAGAATTGGAATAAAATCTAAAAACTACACGTAATAATTATTGTTTTTCTGTTTTGTCTCAATTAATGACAAATGCAAATGAAGAAATATAAGCCCGTGCTAAAAACACCCTTCTCTTTGTTCGAAGACGAATAACCCAAAAAGAATACAATGCACTTCTTTATATTCATATTATTGCTGAATGCGTTATTTCATATTGATTCAGGTTTTTCATTATTTTTCTTTTACGAAAACAGTAACTGTTATCAGTAAAATATATAAGTTATCATTTTAAAAAGTTTTTTTTCCTGGACAGTCGTTAATCTATAAAATCACTACACCTAGTTCCGATTAAACCATATGTTAACTCCTTGTAGTGGATACCAATATTATAAAGAGGTAAAGTTTGTGAGTTTATGACGTTGTAGGCGGTAATCTCAGGAACTACAAGGCCAATTTAAAAAATTATTTCAGTGTTATATAGCTTATTTATCGAAGAAGGTTATAGGCTATATATCATCACGCTAAGACCAACAGGAGCGGAGCACTAATAAATAATGTTAAAATATCGGGTTTTTTTTTCCTTTTGAGAGCTTCCGCTGCGTGTTAACGTTAGCCCGAAGTAACTATTCCATGCGAACGAAGTCGCGGGCAGAGGCTAGTATAAGATAAAAATAATTAAGATTTTGCAATATTACTGAAAATAATATAATATTACATCTAGTATGGCAAAATTATATAACCACAATTTCACTGTAATTATATTGCAATTGATATCCGAATGACTTCTTCGTATTTGTAAAATTTGTATATTTTTAAATTTGAAATGAACGATTGAACCTTTTTGGTGATAATGTAAAAATCTAAGAGTATCTTCCATTCGGTGATATAGACAACTATGAATAGTACAGTCCAAGTCATCAATCAATGTAATTCGATTAGCGTTGATCTAATTAAAAATGAATCAAAGCGAAATGAAGGCGATTCAGGGTCAAATTTAACGTTAGAGATGTAACAATAAAACGTGTACTGCAGCTTCGAATAGCGAATTAACCGCTGTTTATTTAAAAATAAATTGGTCAAGCATGATATAATTTATTATTGTAGTTTGAATATTAATCATCGCGTTGAAGATTTGTATACATAATTTGTATTATAATAGGTACTTTGAATAGTTTTAGTCGGCATTTGTGAGACACAAAAATACACCAAATTCATAATTATTGATTAGGCACATATCTTATTTTGTTGGTAAACATTGGGGTGACATGGTCAATTTGTGACCAAACCCCGATCACTACATATTACAAAACAAAGTCCTCTGCCACGTCTCTCTGTCTATTCGCGATCAACTCAAAAACTACTGAACATTAACTACTGATAATTACAAACAAAAAAAAAAGAATATACCTAGATTGTTTAGATGTTACATTCTGTGTTTAACTGGTTATCTTGTGACCTGTATTAATATTATAATAATACCTTGATACAAACTTGAAATATATTTTTTTGCAGCTATTAACTTTAACAAATGGCCGCCGCGGGCTCATCACCGCAAATTGTACTCTGACCGATCGTTTCATGTCGAAATCGTGACCTTCTTCCGTAACAAATTCACGAGATAACAATTTCGCCTCGTTTAAAGTGCGTCTTATGTGTTTCATACTTCGGTCAACACTTTGCCGAGCGGTTGGTGGTATTCATCGTACAAATAGCTCGACAAATATTGGAAGTGTGCCGACAAGAAGGGCCAAGACCGGGATATGGAAAGCAATTAGAGCGGGCACTCACCGATTGTAAGACAAACACTACGTCACCGATACATACGTTTGGTGTATTTACTTGTAAGACTGTGGAGAACCAGAGTTCAGCTTTTAAATATCTCAACAGTACTATTTATGTTTTTAAATATTAGTCACGTCTTTCCTCACTTTAATTTAATTTATTGTCCCACCAAAACGTAATGTAAATATAATGATTACAAAAATGTAAAACGTAACGGTACAAAAAATCCGTTTATAAAATTATTTACACAACAACCGCCACCAGTAAATTACTTGCAAGAAAGCAAAGAAAAACATCCAGCAAATCATTGCACCTCAATCGTTGCAGTAAACGTTGCGCAGGGCTATTACGTACCTCATAAACTGTTGATAATAACACCTTAGAATTTGTAATAGCAATCTGTGAGTCATTACAGCGTACAAAGGTGTGTTCGGATGGCTGACGTTATCGATTTTAACGCAGAATTTACTAGAAGATTAAAGGGTTAAATAGCTACTTCTCAATAAATTGCTTTGATGTATGCAATATTCTAAATTGAAGCCAGTATAAATACCAATACATAGAAACTAATTTCCGCTATTTTAATGGTATTCACAATTCCATACATGTCAACGGTGCTAATGTAAATGAGTTGTGCTAAATACCACGTGAACCGTGAACGTAAAATGGATAAACTTGTTTTAGAATTAATATTATCTTGGTTAATACTTACTGTACATAAAATAATCCGCATTAACTAAAAGACGTTATAATTTCGTGACAGCAATACTTAGGCGTCTAGTTCCCCGCCGAGAACGACAAATTGTTATAACAAATATTTACATTTCTACTTTTCAAGTGTATAAAAAAGTTAATAATTTCTTCAAGCATTGTAAAGATAATAGACACGTACTGCATAAGTAACTTTTACATATTAATCAGTTACTTTTGCTGAGAAACTTGTAGACACGTGTTCAATATAACGATATGTTTTGTTGAAAAATGAATACAAGTCATGTCTGTTTTAAATACAGGCTTATGCATGCATGGGGCAAGAACATTTTTGACTGTAGGTTTATCACGTTTTAGAATGGACCAAAGGTTTACTAAGCCGACATAGTACCGAAGACCGATGCTGGTATGTCAATCTCTGCTAGCTGGTTGCATTGTTCTTGGATTCTACTGTACACCAAGAAGAGCAACGATATCGGTGTACTACCATAAAAATAATTACAAATAATAAATATGAAATATTAATAACACAGCTTATTTAAATTTACATCAGTATAAGGTATAACAAAGACCAAATGGACTATTTTACATAACCGTTTAAGATTAATGTTGACGCGGCATCGTGCACCGTCACGTCGTATATACACAAAAGGCATTTGACCGCTAAATCAGTAAGCGCAACGGTTTTATCGCTCACACCCTACACAATAAGTCCAATCAGACCAAAAAATTGCACCTCATTGTCGTGCATCGGTCGCTCGATTGTTTGGCGAGAACGAACTCGGTACCTCTGCGTTCAATCATGTGTCGACCTGGGCCGCTACGATCGACAGGGAAATGACGTCAACGAAAACTAACTTTCAATGTGATTCTTTTAAATCCTGACATGACACTTTATGTGAAAGTGGTTAATTTAACTTTAGCACAACCGTTGTCAAAAATCATATGGTCTGCCATTTAGAGATGTATGTGCTTATTATTATAATTTACAAGATAATAGAGATAATATATACATAAAATACATTTGCAAAAATATGTCTGATTTTTTATATCCCTACTCCATTAATCTGATTGAACCACATTATACGAAAATATTCTTTCGAAGTTACACTTCTTTTGGCGCGTTAGGGAAAAATGATGAGAGTAAATTTTTATGATGTGCGCGCACACCGTCACGAAAAACCGACACCCTGAAGTTAGCTATAGTCAACTTTAGCTCTATTGTTAGTGTCGTTTTTTCTACAAACGTAGAATAAGGCGAAATATAAAATTTTTGAATAGATTTTTATCTTGTTACGCGAATGAAGTTTAACTTCTAACGCGTGTACATAATAAGTACACACACTTTTTTTTATTGCAGCATACTTAATACAACAACTGACATAAAATATGATAAGAACATTTAGTAAAATAATTTTAAAATGTAATCGTAAGAGATTGAAAGTCAAGGCAATAATAACATGCATCGTTCAAGGGCCACTCCAAATTGTATACATTTCTTAATCTGTTTACATTACATATAAGGTAATAATAACAAACAACTCTACTTACTTATCATATAGTCAAGTGAATTATAAATCAATATGGAATATGTACAAAAGGATCTCATGAAACAATAAGCTGTTTTTAAATGATGACACAAGGTATGATGTCAATTTCCATTAAGACAGCGTCATTTCTGTTACTGCTGTATCTTTGATATATTTATAATGTTTTATTGTCAGTAAATTTTGGTTTACAAATTATATTCATACTAGCGGGCCGGGCGGACGTCGTCCTACCTTGATAATTAAAAAAAAAAAACTAAAATTAAAACGCAGCGATACCTAACGGGTCCTTCTGTAAATCTAAACCATTCACTGGAAACCGCACACAAAATTTCATCAAAATCGGTCCGACCGTTTATGAGGAGTTCAGTGACATACACACGTACAGAAGAAATTTACATATAAAGATTTAAAAAAATATATTTTTACAGACGTGACAATTACAAATTTAATTGATACTAATACACTAATTTTGGTGTAACATTTTGTGCTAATGTTATTTTCAATACTACAGTATTATAAAATAGTTTTTAGAAATCAAAATGACTAATATATTAATAAACAAATTATTCCTACACTCGATATTTACATCAAACTAAATAGTTATTAAACAGTTTGTTAATTGTGAATTGTGAAAAAGTATTTACTAATGACACACGAAGACTTAAAATCGGTGCATATTCATGTATAAAAACTAAGCAAGTATTTTAAAATATACAACACGATGATTTGCATGTGTAAAGAAGATACACAATAGCAAGCTATAATTAATTCACAGTCGTCTGAAAGTTAAAACCATTTTTATTAATACTCAAGGGGGAAACGACCGTCTGAACAAGTGATGTATTGTTGCGGTCAATTACTGATAAAGAAAAACAAAAAAAGTGACTGCAAAACCACTCTTTTCATTCGGAGACATCATATTTGAATATTATATAACCTTTATCTTTCACAAGTAAGAATCTAACTTAAACACCGATGTGCTGAAACTCATACATATTGATACGTTCGTACATTATTTTGGCTCCCCATTAAAAATCAGTGCTGCAGTACCACTCAATTGTACTACAGCACGTAGGTGAATTTCATTGTTGGATATTCTAATAAACTATTATATGTATATGTTTCCTTTTAAATAATCTATAATTTAAAATAATCCTTGTTGTTTGTGACGTTTTCCAATGACAAAGACTTTTTATTTATTTCTTTTTTTTAATATTTATAAAATTCGTAGTTTCTTAAAACGTTTATAACTTAATACTAAACGAAACTAACTTTATATTACATTATATAAGGAATAAGTGTCTAAAAAAAGTTTGACAAAAAAACCTATCCAGTAGTTTTTATGTTAAGCGTGCACAACGGCCGATGTTTCTTTTTTTTTCTTTGGAACTGACTACGCTATTGACCTGAAGGCTTCCACAGCTTCACTGGATTACGACGATGTCTATCATTTTGTTTATATTATATATAGATAAGGAAATTAATATTTTTAAATTCTTTTTCAAACTTGAGAAGTCCACAAATGTGCTCCCTTACATTTGAAAATGAGCTGAATCCAATTGTAGCAGTTTCTAATATTATACGTTATGTTTCAAGATCATCAAATTTTGTACATGTAAAATATGGTGATAAAAAAAACAACTTATGAACGGCAAAATTTTAACTTTCTTCTCGGTGTATGAAAAGGAAATCTAAAATAAAAACACGTTATATGAACGATTAAAATTGGAACGACACAGATATCGGCTGAGAGCCTTAAGCGCTCGCCTTAGTAGTCCGGTGAAGCTGTAAAGACCTTGCCAGGTTAATAGCATAGTCAGTTCGAAAAAAAAAGGAACAACACAAATACTAGAATACTCCTAATATATGATCCTAATCACTAACCAGTAGCTATCTATCTATGCTTATTCGTCTCTGTGCATTTCATAATATGACTAATACTACTCTAGACAGCAGTCCTCGTACGGATTGACGCTGTCAATTAAATCCAATGACAGAGAAGATCTTTCTTAATTGTAATTAGTGAGCTGTGAAGTAATAATGTCTGAAGATTTTGTTAGTTACGACATATGTCATTATTCTAGGTGAGATTTTTTTAAAGTTACGTAATACTTTGCCGCATAATAAATCTTTACACAATACAAAAGCGAGCGCGACCACGTAATCATATTCGCTAGTTTGTATATTATATATTTATTACACGATAGCATACTCATCCAATCTTATTTTAATTCAACATTCAAAATTAAATACATTAAGGTAATCTCTCAATATATAATTCAATATAACCTATGTAATAACTACGGTAAATCGTATTCATAGCATATCAATCATGACAAGGCTGAAATGCGCAGTTCTATGTATCGTAGAGTGTTAAACTCTGTGGTAATTAATCCTATTGTAGCTTATTTCTTAGAAAAATATTCACACAGGATCTCCCAACTACAGAGTTTTTCAATGATTCAAATTAATATTATATTCATTTTTACCCCTCTAAAGTTCTCTTAAATTTTGTCAATGCAGCTTAGATTGAATTATATTCTATTCTATACTTTTCTATATTCTATACAATATTAGCACTGTATACTAAACATATAAATAATGATAGAAAAATAAAGGATGTTGCATAAATTTACAAATTTATGAAATACTCATTGTCATCTACTTACTTATCAATATTATAATTGGGAATGGGAGTTTGTTTGCTTGTTTCATTTCTACGCCTTATCTAGGTTTTAGCGGTTCAGAAAAAAAAAAAAGCGGTTCAGAAAAGGTCATAAGGTATCTTTAATCCAAAAAAAGTGGGAGGCATTATTCATATTTACATCAACGAAGCCGCGAGCAAGAGCTGATTATTTTCCATTTAAATATAATTTAATGTCGACACTGCGTATGAAATAGAAATTAAGGATAAAAAAAACATATAATATTCATATTTATTCACCAATAAACGTTAACGACACATCATTTCAGCTTAATTAATTTTAATATAAAAATATATAATTAAAATAAATAATACTTCAATTGAATACTTTTTTCCTCACATTTATATATTTCACGTTACTTCATTATCATGATTAACAGTTTATTATTAATTCACTTTTAATTTCTCTCTGCTCGGTATAAATTTTTCAAACCATTTTAGAATACGTACAATTTAGGGGAAATGCACGATGTTTTTTTTTATAAACCTACTTTATTTACGCACATAATATTTAATGATATGTATAACCTCTTACATAATATAGCTTGGTTTTTATGTAAAGTGACAAATAATGACATCATCATTACATATTATAAAAAAAAAGTCCTCTGCCACGTGTCTGTCTATCTGTTCGCGATAAACTCAAAAACTACGTAACGGATTTCCATGCGGTTTATCAGTGGATAAAGTGATCTGTAAAGAAGATTTAGGTATATAATTTGTCAAGCGTTTTTATTTATTATCAGGGCGGAACAATGTCCGCCGGGTCCGCTAGTGAAATATAAATTCTAAGCTGTCAGAAAAACTTTATAGGAAGATGTATTAAGTGATCTATCATTTTGTTATAGCACTAAAGTTCTAAAGTCATCACAACACAGTTTGTAAAATGAACAATTTAATGGAACCGAAAAAGGGAAAAGAAAATAAGTGTTTGGTGATATGTTAGAAATCTGAAAATTTAAACAAACCTCATAACTAAGTAACAAAGCAAGACAAAATATTAAATCAATTATTGTCTCTCTCTACATGTTTGTTTTGCTAGGTAAAACAATGCGTGTGTGTACTTATGTACACGCGTTAGGAGTTATACTTATTTGGTGTAATAAGAAAAAATCTTTTCAAAAATTTTATCTTTCGCCTTGTTCTACGTTTGTAGAAAAAAACGACACAAACAATAGAAAAAAGGTATTTAATACATTGAAAGTTTAAATACAAACAACAAATACAAAGAAACAAAATGTTGACTTTAGCTATCTTCGGTTTATCGTGACGATGTGCGCGCGCATCGTAAAAATTTACTCTCATAATTTTTCCCTAACGCGCCAAAAGAAGTATAACTTAAAAACTTGTTTGTATGTGTATCGATTAGTTTTGCCAGAAGCGGTCAGTAGCACCGATAATTATTGAAGTTACAAAACTAGCCATAATTTTACCACGGGTATACGGGTATACCACGGGTCGTAAGTTTACGATATTTAGGCTGGGGTAAATAACAACTACAACAACAAAATTACGAAAACTTGGAAAAAGCTTCGATACTCCATTTCTTACTCCATTATAATGTAAAATTTCTCAACTTATACACAAAGGCGAAGTAGTGCTTTAGTTAAACCCACATACATTGAAATAAAGAATGATTTACTGCAAGAATATAAATAGATATTTTAGTTACCATATGTATACCATATATGTTCCAACAATGAAAAATATTTCTTTTCATATTAGGTCCATACAAATTTATGAACTTAAAAAAAATCATTACCGTACACTCGAGACTGTTTTTTTCATAGACGCTTAGATGTTTTACTCCAACTACTAATATTTACCTTAAAATAAATTGTAATAGCCATGGTGTGTTCGTTGATCTGGGTCTGCATTTGAATCAAAATTTAAACATTTAAGTTTTTAATTATAACATAGCATTTAATATTATTCATGTCATAATAACTACGTATTTATAACAAAATAAATCAGATTGGTATAAGGAAATGTTATTGAATCCCAATTTAACTTCATAAAAACAGCCCTAAATCGGCCGGGGTCTTTCTATTGCATTGAAAAAGAATCAAACACAATTTTAAATGTGTATTTTCTTCAGCGTACACCTTTGTAGAAATAAAATGAAGCTTATTTGTGTCCATCTCATTCCTATTCTTTACCATTTACAACGAACGATATAATAACTAGTACGTGTATACCGGTTTATTTCATAAATTAAAAATGCATATACCCCAAAGATCATTGCCATAATAAACATGACGAAACTAAACAATTTCTTATTAACATTTATTACAATAAACTGACCTCGGAACAAATAAATCACTACAAAGATAAAAGATTTGACAGCTCATTTGTTCAACATATTTAAAGAAGACCAAGCGACCAAACATCATCATGTTATCAATAAAAAAACAACACCGAATGGATATAAGACGATACAAAATAAATTTCATAACTACGATTTATTTTAATCAAATTGGTAACAAAGTGAAAATTCACCATGTTGTAAAGCAAATAATAAATATACGGGGAGTAGCATTACATAGAAACACGCGTTATGACAAAGCGATAATAATCATTTTATATTATCTATAGACTTAACTATGCATAAATATATATTGAATGTATATTTCTTTGTTGGACAAACAAAGGTACCACTCAACCCATTTTGATGAAAGTGTGTTGTTATAAGTACGCCCACAACGATGTATAACCTTTGTAAACAAAAGATGGCACACGAGTCGTTTCATTTTCGTTGGGCCAGAAACTGTGAGGCCGGCCCAGATTCATTCGACGTATATTTTATAATGATAAGTTAAATTATCAATAATGTAGGAATGTGAACGCAAGCCTGTCAAATTGTGTATTGCTGTTAGACAACACTTCCTGCTTTACTTGTCATATGTTATAACTTCCTTTTCTCTTAATATACGTCATTCCATTCACGCACTTTGTTTTCTAGTCTCCTTAGCTAGCTAATCGCATCCTTTATATTAACCAACAGTTTGCTAACAAATAATAAGGTTTTATTGTATTTGTAATTTAGATTATTAACAAGTTTTTTGATATTTCAACGAAACATTCGAGATTGTTCCATCATATTTTATCGCGTGACTCCCGACTCCAGACCGCATCCAATCAAACAACTGTCGTTCGCCAGTTATTGACTGCCGTTACCGCGGTTAATGCTTCGACGTTATTAAAATATTATTTCGTGAATAATTATTACTAAATATTATTACTTCCATTAAACGTTTCTCATCATGATATCGTCATAAGACCGTTATACTGCTACACGGTAAACACTTTAGTACGACCCATGTATTGAATGCAGATTCCTCATGGAATTAATCTAGACTTACACCTTAGAAGAACCCTAATATTTGGAAGAATGACTTAGAAATATTGTAAATGTAAAATAGCTGACAAGCGGATTTACTCGAAATAAATATAATTAATATAAACTCGTTGCCTTTTTAGTATTGGTAGTAGGTATATTATAAGGTAGGTAGTAGGTAGGTAGTATAAGGTAGTATTAGTATTGGGACTATTACAGCAAATATTAAACAATATTCTTTACTCGGTTATAGTACGAACAAAGAGATATAAATTTGGAGATGTATTTGCGAGAAAATACGTTTAATTCGTCTACGTAACCGTCTGTTAAAACTGTTTACAATAGCTTCTCATTAATTCAATTTCGTAAAGTTTTCGAAATACGAAGGACAGAACAATAGTTAGTAATTGTGTAATTATTATCATTTAAGAACAAAGCATTCTATGTAGATGTTAATTCGCATGCCATCACCTCTGTTCTAACTATGAAGATTCTAATCAAATAAAAAGTTTGTATATACTATATTTCATAAGACGAACATATTTTAACTTTTATAATTACGATATAAAGCGGTCGATAACTGAATAAAATACATTTGTTTCTGCAACCATATAAATATACCAGATGTTTTGAATCAATGGCTTAGTTGATATCTGACACAGCGCCGATGAACGTAGGTTCAAATCCTTGTAACTGAGTTGCCTCTTGATGAAATCATATCATGGTGGTAGAGTTTTTTCTAAGTCCGCCTGGCAAGCTACCACCTTCAAATTGAAAATATGTTGTCAAGCATTTGTTGGTGTGTTCCGGCAGCTGCACTATTGAGTCAGTTGCCTCTAGGTTTGGCTTGTTTGCCGTCTTAGAGAACATCGTTATTTCACATAAGATGAGACTGTGGTCAAACACCTATAAAATATTTGCAAAACAACGCTTCTAGTTGCCAGGTGTTATTCTTGTCTCTTTATAAAAATAATAAATCATAAAAGAGCACGAAGTTCGTAGGTGGTAGAGCCACGCTGAAGCTATAACTGGTTTCAGTATGAATGGGTCGGCTCGCCCGGGGTGTACCACCCGATCCACAGAAACACTGACGTGAAGTAACATTGCTTACGTTGTTGCGTTTCGTTCGGTCAGTGAGAGCACCGTAAACCGTATACCCTCCCCCCTCATACCCCACTGACCCCTTCTCCCAAACACAGGCTGGCAACGCACTTGCGAGTCCTCTGGTGTTGCAAGTGTCTATGGACGGTGGTGATCACTTAACATCAGGCGACCCAAATGTTCGTTTGCCTCCTATGATATTTAAAAAAAAAAGTTTTTCATATATTTATTAATAATCTTCCAATCATTTGATCCTATATAGTATATCTAGCTAATACCCGCGACTTCGTATGTGTCGTTTTTTTTACTAATATATTTTATGTATGGAGGGCAAAAATAATCACCACACCGCTTGCTCGATTTCTCCCGGACGACAATAAAATATATATCGTTGAACACGTAGGTAGTGCTTAAAAAACTCCCAATGAAACTATCGTGATATATTTTTTTAATAAGGTAAATGTAAACAAAAATACGTACACAACAGCAGACCTATACCATTTTATTTATAACTAGCTGTTACCCGCGGATCCGCACGCGCTTTTTAAAAAATGTATTAAGGAAATGGAAAATTGTGAGTGGGTGTGTACATTACAGAAAAGTTTTTTCAAAAACATTTGTAACTACGACACTCACGCCAACTGTAACATGTAACGTGTACATTAGATATATGAATACAAATAGTATATCGAGTGGGATGGGATTTATCATCAGCAACATAACTGGAACTTCAACCTACTATATACCAAACTCAGTACTCACTAACACTAATAAGAAAGTAATGAAAATTATAAGCTATACATTATCGAACAATATATCTTAAATCTTTTATTTTATAGATAGATATAATATGCCCGTATTGTCGATATACTTAAGTTATTCTTATACGTTGCTATAATAACTGAGTTATGTAGAAGCAAACGTGGTAAATAAGACAATATGGCCGCCAAATTGACCAAAAAGATGATATAATTCATATTACATACAAATATATGACTTTCAATTATGTATATTTATTCTTGGAGTCAGTAAGGCACACGTCTCACGTCATCAATTTCACATGGACTAATACATAGGTAGCAGTCAATCACTACATAGTGTACCAATTCAAATAAAAAGAGAATCATTAAAATCGGTTCATAATTAACTAAAATATCGATTAACATGCATGAAAAAAATATATACAACCGAACATAGTAACCTCCTCCTTTTTCGAAGTCGGTTAAAAAAGTCCTCTGTCAGCTTATCTGTTCGCGATAAAGTCAAAAACTACCATTTTCATGCTGTTTTCACCAGTAGATAGAATGATAATTCATGGGGAAGGTTTAGGTATAATTTGTCAAAGTTTTCATTTTATTATCCGGGCGCGACAACGTCTTCCGAGCCCGCTAGTTATCTGCCCGTAAAAGCCCCGTGAAAGTCGGTCCAATCAATTAGGAGATAGTAGGATATTGCGGACAAAGTCTTGAGAAACAAAATAAAATAGTTACTTCTTATAAGGTGAGTTATCTTCCAGTGAAAGTCCCGTGAAAATCAGTTCAAGCATTACGGATATTCCACTGCGGCCGAAGGCGAATAAAAAACCTAAATTACTTTTTATAAGGTCTGTTATCTACCAGTAAATACCCCGTGAAAATCGGTCCAACCATTTTGGAAATAGCCATGCGGACGAAACCGCGGACAAATAAAATAGAACATGTCAACCGCTATAATTTCGGCTATCTGGCAGTAAAAAGTAAAATTCCCGTAAATATAGGTCCAGCCGTTTTGGAGATTACCCGCAACAAACAAACAAACAGAGAAATATACTAATATAAAAATATAGACAAAGTATAAAGAAATTTTTTTTTGTTCATTTGTAGCCTTAGCCATTCATCAAAAAGTTGTTATTTTAATTGTACATACATAAACTTTATTTTTATAATACGTAATAGAGAACAAATAAAAAATTAGAAATAAAAGTAGTATAAACTTTTTCCATAGGAAAACAAAATAAACTTCGAAAATGTTTGCGATAGAAACTTACCACGTTACCATGGCAACGTATATAATACTAACGCTAACGAAATCTTTATTTGAACAATTTTGTTTTATGATTATGAAGACTAAGAAAATAATAATGATGGATAAAATAATGTACGACATATTATATAGAAGATTTGGCGCTTATGCCTTTATTGTAACTTAGACATGGAATAAAATTGATTAAAGGATATATAAGAAATACCTATATTGACAACTTCAGAATTGGCAGTATGGATTAATTCCTTCGCCTGTCCTATTGAACGAATATTATTACTACTACTAACGAAATCTCTCAAAAGGAAAAAAGTGCCCGATTTTGAAACGTTCTTCATTGGTGCTCTGCTTCTATTGGTCTTAGCGTGATGATATATAGCCTGTAGCCTTCCTCGATAAATGAGTTATTTAAAACCGAAGGATTTTCTCAAATCGGACTGGTAGTTCCTGAGATTATTAATTACTTTTTTAAGGTCTGTTATCTACCAGTAAATACCCCGTGAAAATCGGCCCAAAGTAATGCGGACGAAGCCGCGGACAAATAAAGTAGAATATGTCAACCGCTATAATTTCGGTTATCTGGCAGTAAAAAGTAAAATTCCCGTTAAAATAGGTCCAGTCGTTTTGGAAATTACCCAGGACAAACAAACAAACAGACAAAATATAATAATATAAAAATATAGACAAAGTATAAAAAAAGTTTTTTTTGGTCATTTGTAGCCATATCCATTCATCAAAAAGTTGTTATTTTAATTGTACATACACAAACTTTATTTTTATAATACGTAATATAGAACAAATAAAAAATTGGAAATAAAAGTAGTATAAAATTTTGAATACGAAAACAAAATAAACTTTGAAAATGTTAGCGTTGATACTTACCACATAACTTCAGAATTGGCAGTATGGATTAATTCCTTCGCCTATGAACTATTTGAATAGGAAAAAAAAACTTTGAAAATGTTAGCTTTGATACTTACCACATAACTTCAGAATTGACAGTATGGATTAATTCCTTCGCCTATGAACTATTTGAATAGGAAAAAAAAACTTTGAAAATGTTAGCTTTGATACTTACCACATAACTTCAGAATTGGCAGTATGGATTAATTCCTTCGCCTGTCCTATTGGATGAATATTATTACTACTACTTACTACGTTACCATGGCAACGTATATAATAATAACGTAATCGCTCAAAAGCAAAAAAAGTGCCCGATTTTGAAACATTCTTCATTGGTGCTCTGCTTCTATTGATCTTAGCGTGATGATATATAGCCTATAGCCTTCCTCGATAAATGAACTATCTAAAACCGAAAGACTTTCTCAAATCAGACGGGTAGTTCCTGAGATCATAGCGTTCAACCAAACAAACAAACAAACAAACAAACAAACAAACAAACAAACTCTTCAGCTTTATATATTAGTATAGATATAGATTAACGACATTCTGCATAATATAATTATTGTTGCCGAGTGAAGTGAGCCTTCTTGGTATCTTTTAATATTGCCACCATTCTTTAGAACACTGAAATCTTCATAGTAACTTGAAATGACAGTAATGATCTTCGATAATGAGGATTATTTGGGAAAGTAGGGGAAAAAATGCTTCTATAAAATGCATCGTAATTGAAAATTATTAGCAGTATTGTCTTCGGTATATATTCATATTATTAGTTATTTTTGGATTGCACATTTCAACTTGTTAGTGACGTGCTTAGTTTGTACCCCCTTCATAAATAATTATTTTACTGTCAGTGCAGTCCTTTAGTTCTTCAAATTGATAGCGTATGACATATATAAATATTTACTGTATCTATATATGTGTGAGCGCATTAAAACATGTTTTTTGACTATGAGAATTTCTTTACTTCACAATGACGTGTGAATTTATTTTATATTGACAATTAAGGTTGACATCATATACTTATTTCATTTTCAAGGTGTTATTTTGCGGAAACCCAAAATGACCTATTATAAATTTATTCGATCTGAAGATGTTCCGTAACGGAGCCTATCACGTATAATTGGTTGTGGTCAAAGGACACGTGAATCTGTAACATATTTTAATTAATTATAATATTTTTATTTTACAGTTACATACCTACACTATCAGCCGACGATAGGTTCAACAATTTGTCTTTGTCGAGTTGAAACGTGGAGCAAGGACGCGTTTTAATTACTTGTTATTATATCAGTTACTATTTCACTCTTTCTAAAACTAGTTTCAGATTTAACTTTTTGACATAGTTATACGTCGTGCAAACAAAAACTAACATCTTTTGTTGCAGTGATGCGATGTAGCGGGCAGATATATTTCAAGCGGAAGTATAAACTAGCGTTTAGTATAACATTTAATCATATATCTAAATTAAAAGATATACCAGTAAAAAAAGAGAATTACATTAAATTTAAAATCTCCATTTTAATCCGTGTTAACAACTACGCTAGGAACAGGTTGCCCGTTACGGAAGGTTTAATATTGTAAAAATATACGTCTATTAACATTAAACACATGGTTAATAATTTATTACACGGTAACGAATGTATTGCAACGAAAACTAGACAAATTAACCGCGTAACTATCTATATATTTATTTATATCAATAAATTTACGGTTTCATGTCGTAAAATCAGTTTGTAACATGATATGTTGATTTTAACACAGTTTTGTTTTAACGGTGTTTTGTAACAGTTAGCTGTAAATTACCATGGTTTTATTAGATTAATTCATACCGGAAACTACAATTTCATATTCTGGTTTTATTATATAACAAAAGTTTATAATGTGATTTTTATTTAATTAGCATAAAGAGTAATTATTTTATTTTATAGATGGGAATATTAGAACAATCGACAATTAATTCATTTATTTTAGAAGATATTATATAATGTGATTATTTTATACATTTTATTTCCGAGTATATATACGTAATTTACAATAAAGTCAAGTGGAACCAAAATAATTAAATATTTTGTCAAAAATCTATGTATTAAAGGAATGTATATATATCTAAGATCGAGAAAATCAAACACCGTTTGTCTGATCATTACGAAAGTTGGCACACTTGTGTTTTATCATGGAAAAGGTTTTTGTAGTATGCATTTAAGTTTGACGCGCCACTAAATGTCGTTAGCCTATACCGTTATTAAGATTTATATTACAATTTAACGCATAAGAAGTCGGAGGCTGTTGCTGGTATGTAATAAATAATGTATATAATATAATCATTAATTTGAATTATAAAATAAATATATATTAAATTCTTAACAAGATTAAATATTCTACATACAAATATAATTTAAAAAAAATACTTCCTAGATTTTAGTGTTGGAACACAATCTCATTTGATAGTAAACGACGATGCTGTCTAAGGCCACGGGCCGAGTGAATAAACGTGCGGAGCGTTCAGCGGGCGTGCGGAGCGTTCAGCGGGGCGTGGAGCGATACCGTAGCATTAACCTACGTGTTAATGCATCTGTTTGACATGAATGCCGCACGCTCTACGTCGCTCGACGCTCGATTTAAGCCATACACGAAGATGGAAGAGTGGAAGAGCCACGCTAAAGCTATTATTGGTTTCAGCATGAATGGGTCGGCTCGTCTGGGGTAGTACCACCCTCTCATAGAAAACCGACGTGAGGTAACAGAGCTTGCATTGTTGCGTTTAGTTCGGTCATTGAGAGCGCCTGAGGCCCACCTCCCTTCCCCTCTCCTCTACCCTCACTCCCTTTCTCCCAAACACAGGCTGGCAACGCACTTTCGACTCTCCCGGTGTTGTTAGTGTCCATAGACGGTGGTGATCACTTAACAAACATCAGGTGACCCACAAGTTCGTTTACCAGTTATGACATAAAAAAAAATGGTAAAGATGCTAAAGCCAGAAGAAAACTGACACTCCTATAGGACACACCTATACACACCTATAGGTGGTACTTACTAGAATGGGAACTAGCCAGTAGGGCTTAGAAAAAGCATTAACATCAAGCTATGGTATCATCATGATGTTTTCGTAAACCGAAAGATCCGCAATGAGTCGATCCCACGTCAGTCGACGCGATTTCTATTATAGTGAAGCATGTTCAAACAGACAGACAGACAGACAGACAGACATATCTAAAAATAATTGAAATGTATTCTATTACTTATTCCTAGACACCTGCAACATTTCTTTACGAAAATCTAAAAAGTACAGACACGTTAGATTAACATTCTTATTATATGTATTCCCTGTTAGCAGTAATAACTGTAAGCTTCATTTCAATAATATACAGTTTGCTTCAATTTCCACCAATATTGTATTACACTCATCATGTATAGTGTCGATGCAGTCAGGATTGCCAATAAACACTCAGTACATACTGTCACTATTTATTTGGCCAGAGCTTCGCCTTACAATACTTGGTATATAAAAAGTGCGTCCAGATCAGCGACATCTTGCCCTTTATATGCCGAACTTCCACGAATGTAGTCTCACACCGGGGTGAATAATGAACAGCCGATAACTTCCACCAATACCGTTCGAGGTCATTAGTAACACCCCGATAAAGTCAATAGCGTGGTATCGCAGGTCAATAGTGGTTCCCCGGGTGGCGTTGTAGTCTCGCCTCTCGGGTGTGTCATAGCGGTACCGGACGTAGACATTAACAATTGTCAAAATAAATAAATGCCTTCACAGGTACCTACAAGTAATCTTAATACAGACAACAACTACAATAAAAAACACCAAGCTAGTTCTACTAATATTATTACAACATCTGTAACATATATTTCGTTTTCGTATAACAACTGCATACACGTTTAAATGATGCCCTATTTTTATCGTAGTCGTTTATCGACCAACTGCATTCTGTATTACACAATATCGATAAATAAACGATAACCTTATTGAGTTTGAACAGTCTATCCGCTGCGTATGACACCTAGGAAAATCTTATCGACATTTTAGTTTAACATTCGAAGCTCAATTTTACGATAACAGTTCATACGTGTTTCTTTATTTGTACTGTTCAAATTCTATGAAAATATAGACTTATTTGTACTCTTTTTAATATGTAGGCGTTTCGTATACTCGTAATCTTTAAAAAATATATCACCATGTATGTATCCAAGATATTCGTGTAAATATAATTTTAAATTGTTAAAATGAATGCTTTAATTCAATAAAATATAATGTCGCTAATTAATAGATAACACTATAAATTGATACATCTTATTTTTTAAAACGACTTCCGAAACGGGAACTAAGCGTCTTGTTTAGGGACCTTTACAAATATCCAGTAAACGGTAACAGAATATACTTAAACTTATAGCAATAATTTGTGGATTACTAAAATAATTATATGTTTTATCTATAGGTACTAATATTAGAACGTTGGAGGGTTTGTTTGTTTGGTTGAACGCGCTAATCTCGGGAACTACTGGTCTGATTTGAAAAATTATTTCAGTGTTAAATAGCTCATTTATCAAGAAAGGCTTTATCATTTTACGCTAAAACCAATAGGAGCGGAACACCAATGAAGAATGTTTCAAAAACATTCTTTTTCCTTGTGAGAGCTTCCGCTATGTGCCAGCGTTAGCCCAAAGTAACTACTCCACACGGACGAAGTCACGAGCAGAAGCTAGTTTGATATTTGAAATTCCAACCCAGAACACAACAATGACAATGAGACGATCGCTTCAACCACTAAATCACGTATAAATTCATGTATAGAAGAATTATGATATAACAATAGGTAGGACATGAAAAAAACGCTATAAAACAGATATTATAATTAAATGCATTATAACGCGCATCGTCTTGTAGCTATCTCTGACCATGTAGGAGTCGTTCTAGTTACCTTTGTCCTCCTTATAAAGAAATAATATCTACTTCTCGTAAAAGAAAACGTTTCAAGTTGATAAAAAAACAAAAGTAGATCAAAGGATATGGAACATATGAAATGTTAAGTTTGAATTATATAAAAAATATATTCGTTCATTATGCAATATCAAAAATTTCCAACAACGCAATTGAATGTCTAGTAGCAAAAATGGTACGACGTGAGGTATGAAGATACGATTTCATACGAATCACCTCATTTAATTGGTAAGCAAGTTATTTTTATTTTTTGCTCGAACTGACTATGCTATTGGACCTGTTAAGATCTTTACAGCTTCACCGGCCTGCTAAGGCGAGCGCTTAAGGCAATCAGCCGATTTTATTTAAGTAACATGCTCAAGGGTGCACGGCAAGACATATGATTGCGAAGAACATAGATATAAAGTAATGAGATACACTCCAACCAAAAAAAACCTTAAGAAGAAAAGAACGTTGTAGGAACACATATTTGAAGAATTAGTTGGTTTTCTGATGTATAAATGTATTGAATATGTGGGAAATCATCTCATACAAAGTCTATATGAGGACACGGTAGTCACCCCGCCAAGTCGAGCAAAAAAGCGGCTCGGCCGCGCTATACTTTTCTCGAAGCAATTCATGCCATTTTCGCCCCCCTATAACTTCGTTGTGGATAGATCTAGAAGCCTTTAGATCTAGAAGAATTTATTTAGTAACCAAGCAGACATAGTATAAACACGGTATATTACAAATTTCATTCAATTTGAAGTAGTAGTTTAATAATTATATACTTATTACTACTTATTCTTAATTTTGTCACTCACTCACTGACTGACCGATCATCAAAACTCTAAGGCACTTCTACCGGACATATACGCTTCAAATTTAGAATACAATTAGTGTTTACTTCACTAATCAAGGAAAAACTAAAATATTTTGTTATTTAGGTTAGCTAATTACGTAATAACTTAAGACAGAAAGAAGGCCCTTTAAGTAGGGACTTCATAAAGTAACCGACTTGGTATTAAACGGACCTCACAACTTTTTACGGTACAAGAACTCAGTTGCGAGATTTGTTTTTTTTTACAAGTTTTGGTTTTGATGGCATAAAAATATACATCACATTACAACTAAAACTTCAAAGAACAACAGGAAATAACACTGCATTACCGATACTCGCAGGTAAGTATTTTACACTCGCACACTGACCTTCGATTACACACGATACTGAGATATAACAATGTAATATTATTTTCTTTCATTTGGCGTTGACCTTGGTTTATTTTTATTTATTAAACATTATTAAAACGCTTAATGTGATGTCATTAACCGTGAAAATGTCAGGGACATCGTACGACGTAATAATAGTCGTGATTATTCCAATCACTGCAAAAGACTCATTTAATAAATTATAATAATTAATGATAGTCATGCATATTAAGTTTAATAAATGTTATAACAATTTGTAGTTTGTAAATTTTCAGTAGGCGGATTTCTGGCATTCTCTATGAGAAAAATGGTTATACGAAGATTCTATATGATAATAGACTCCTGACTAACACCAGGGGAGTTACAACTGCGATGCCAGCCTGTGTTTGTGGGTGGGGAGAGGGGAGGTGGGTATCGTACGCTCTCACTGACCGAACGACAGGCAACAATGCAAGCACTGCTATTTCACATCGGTGCTTCTGTGGGTCGGGTGGTACTACCCCGGACGAGCCGACCCATTCATGCTGAGACCAGTAATAGCTACAGCGTGGCTCTACCACTTATATGATATTTAATAACACATACGTCAAAAATAAAATTAAGGATTATAAAGAATGCAAACCTCTTTTTTTCAAAGTGGTAAGGTAGTGTTTTAAGATTAAATAATTTTGTTTATAAAGCAGACAACAAAAACTGTTTCCAGCAGTTTACACAGAAAATATCTCACCTAAAAATGTCACTACATGATAATTAAAAATATACGTCATCCTATTAAATAAAGTATGAATACACAAATAAAAACAATTAGAACCGAAAAACACATTGAAACGCGCTTTAAAAAAATAATACTCAAAAAGTTGTATTCAAAATGCATACATGGGTCGAACAACGACCCACGTTTCAAATTAAGCTAAACTCAATTTTCATGAACGGCAAAATTTAAAATTCGTTCCAGGTGCGAAAAGACCGGCGATCTTAAAAAAAAATTATATGAATAATTAAAATTGGATTTAACTGATTTTGAAATGTATCGACTCATATGTTCTATTGCAACGCTTATAAAGCGTGTCAAAAAGCATCATACATGCATAACTCAATAACTAGAGTAATAATATGTTCATACTCCAATCTAGCTATACAGATGTACATCGAACAGGGACAAGCAAACGCAAATCGTAAACAGTATCTTACCGGCGCGGCACATAAAGTCAAAACAGAAACCACGAAACCCCTAACGAGCGGATTATTGGGTCACAGTGACGTCAATTGGCACACTCCAAACGATTGCGTAAAACTAAACAATCGTTACAAGCAATAACACTTCCAACTTTGTATACAGAATTCACAAAGAGCTGGTTTTTATGCAAAATTTCGAAAAGAGTACTAGTTTGTGCAACGTAAACTGAGCGTTTTCACCGTTTCAAGTAAATTATCTATTGTTAACGTAACTTAATTCTATGTAATGATGTTACCACAATCCTTTGACGATATCGATGGAATATTTCAAATAATTTTTATTGCTGTAAAATAATTACATTTCAATATGTTTTGTAAGTAATATTTAAATCATTTGTAGTAAAGAATATTTTAATCAAACTTATGAGATAATGCTCTATCACAGCCTAACCCGGATACAATAGAATTAGAAATATTTAAAATTATATCTACTAAGTAACGTTATAATTATTATTACGACTGCCTGACTAATTCATAATCATAAAGCCTTTGCTACAGTTTACAGTCTGTTAGTGGTATCCGCCGCAAAATACGAACTCGTACCAAATGCTGCGCGTTGTAAAAGACGTCCGCGACATATTTTTACCGACCCTCCCAATGATATAACGGCAGTGAACGATCAGTACCAGCCTGTCTCTGTAAACAGAGCGTGCTCACGCCCACGCCCGCGTAACCACAGGTCACGCCGCCGTGGTCTGGGGGTAAATTTCACTCCCGCATACCAGACTAGGCCCCCTCGGCAGCACCTCAAGCCTAGGTCCGTTCCCTCGGCGTGGAGCCCTTGAGTACGCTGCTCGCACGATACAGTGACACAAAATCTTACATCACTGCGACAACATTACACATATCACCTCCACACACTTACACATGCAAGTGGAAGGGTTTAATTTTTTTTCCCTTATCAAACTGAAATAATTTACAATATTATCCGATACGAAATATATATAAGGGTTGTTGAGGTATGTATGCTTGGTACACATATATGTTTCAACAACTCATATATGTATGAATAGTTAGCTTAGCTCAGATAGGTCGCGAATTGCATGTATCAGGCAACAGCCAAAGCCGAGGTGTGCCGCGCACCTTTGAGCTAGTTGTCAAAATAAAATCGGCTGAGTGCCTTAAGCACTCGCCTTAGTAGTCCGGTGAAGCTGTTAAGACTTCGCTTTGTCAATAGCGTAGGCAGTTCGATAAAAAAAAAAAACTTTTGCTACGATTTAAAGTCGACATTGCGACCTGTCGGTTTTAAAAAATAGCATTCCACTTACGTTTTTGAAATTTTGAAATTGTAACTAAAAAGTGGAACATATACAATTCGATTTATAATTTACACTAATTTTAAAGTCCAAAGTAATAATTCATGGTAAGGATAAGCCCACAATAGCGGCAATCTCCGTACAACAAATATCAATCCACAATCGTTATTATCGTGAGCTGCTAATGGTTATTTTTTCACGTATTGTGAACCTAGCCTCTGAAATTATGTTTCGCACGGTTAATCATTCATCTTACATAATATAACATACTCTATGATACTACATTTAATTTCGATTGTAAATAAATATAACGGATGTAGGAGTAAAGGAAGACTGAAAAATATCGATTTTTTTTTTAAAAATTGTGAATAAAAAGTGTGATCAATACTGAGATGACATCTGACAGAGTGGAAAAGGAAAACATGTTGTGCCGACCATACTTAGATGGAATAAGATAAAGAAGAAGATTGCACTAAACATACATCACTATAAATATAGACATTCGTCTTCAATATTTATGAAATACGAATGACATGTAATCAAAGTTACGCAAATATTTTCGTAACGGTAATTGTAATATACTTGCTTTTATAACGACTCTGTCATTATGTAATATATTTTTATGATGAAAATCTAGACAGAAACGTTTGATGTTCATACGGTAAATATATCCGAAACAATGGTCGGTTATTCTATCCGGTGCGCTGCATCAACTATCGACCTTGCGAGATCGGTCACGACTTCGCGCACTTAACGCTACAACTAAGAGTTCTCGATAATATTCTGTAAAGATAAATTCATCACACAGCTAGTATCAAAACTTCATATCGATAATATACGAAACGACAATTATATAAGTGAAGAAACAGTAATATCGATATCAAAGAATCCTAGATATCGATACATATGTCACACTTCAAAATTATTCATTAGCAATCTACTATCACATTTTAATTCACTCACCACAACTTACATGTATAAAACAAATATCAGAAATCTACCTATGGTCGCCACATCGGGGCAAACCGAATATATTTTCTTATCAAATGCCGAAATAATGTAGTCCAGTGAAGCTGTTAAGACCTTGCTAGGTCAATAGCGTAGTCAGTTCGACGAGAAAAAAAAGCCGAAATAATTATCATGCAGTTCCGAAAAGATATTAACTAAGGTATTGCTTTTAGCTTAAGTAAATATCAGGATATCCGATGTTTATTTTCTAAATAAATCTAATTTCTTTACAACTTGTTTTTAATTTACTACTTTTACTAGTCTTATTTAAATACTAAAAGTATCGAATTAAAACGGTAGCTAAATCACTCATAGATAGTTCCATAGCTACGATAAACATATCCATATTTTTTAGAAACTTGGTACCGTACGCACATCGTAAGAAATAAAGCTACATTTTAAAGAGCATTTAATTTATGTACAGATAAGAACAAGTAAAAAATATATAATACGAACTATAATGTACTTAGAAAGAACGCATTCCAACAGAAAATTTAACTTTAAACAACCAAAAATTAAAATCAACAAAAAATATTTAAAAAATAGATTTACTAAAATCGAATCAAATTTCATTCGTCTACATAACGCGAACACAATGGTAGTGGTTCGTTTATAAGAATGTTAATGCCTTTTATAAAAATTCATGATCGAAGAATGATGTAAAGGTAATTCCACGGAGCCCGTTAGGTCGACAGCGATCGAAACGGACGCATTTCGTTTTTCCAAATATCTTTAACTATTTTATAAACATTGAGAACATAACTAGAAACATAGGTTTGTAGAGTAAATAAGCTCCTGAAATTATTAAAACAATATATTAAACATTGTTAAACAGTTCTCGGAAAAACAAACAACACAAAACAAAGGTGTAGAATTCGATTGTTTTGCTATACATTTCAGTAGAATACCAAAATAGGTCCAATACAAGATATCTAGTAAGTTCATATAAAATATAATCAAATATTACTATAAAATATAACATAACATAATACTGACATAATATAACAAAACTCATGAGTTCGACCGAAGTGGGTCAAACCACACCGGTGGAATATTATGTCTATGTCCACAGGTTCGAACACCGGCATGTACCAACAATTTTTTCGGAATTCGCGTACATTTACTAATTTAAATTGGTAACACTATCGGCTAACGGTGAAGGAAAACATCGTGAGGAAACATGAACCTGAGGCATGTTTTTGTAGTACTTCTGTACGTGGGAAAAATATAGAACTGTGGATTTCTAAGAGTTTGAAATCGCAAATATGTCGTGGGCTTGATGACGTGTCGATTACGCCCCATACCTTCCTCGGGAAGAGGCCCATAGCCCTACAGTGGGTCTTTTACAGATGATCTTAATAATGATGACAACGAAACTGCGTGTATTCTAGTAAAATTTATGAAATTGAACTGAAATTTATGAATTAACTATAACGAAATCATTTTGAATGTGGCGAAACTCCGAAAGTATGTAAGGTTAGTTTTACCATAAAGAGTAAACTATTTCATGGGTGTCCATGGTTTAAATAAAAAAAAAATGAAACATAACTTTCGATCATAATCAAAAAGATTCAAAACTAACAGTAGACCGCATGATTTTATTTCGTAAGACAATAATACATCGTAAGGTAATGACGAGGCATTGTGATGATTATTAACTCTTGGGAAATTTTAATGAGACTTATTTCGATTGCAACACGTATCTTTTAGTTGCTACAATGTGAATACACGGTACAATGTAAACTATGGATATTTTGACTTATTAATAAAATACTTTCAGGTATTTTCTCACGATAATTCCCCCCTCTAACCTTAAGAGAAAACGATAAAGTTAAAAGTCATGTTGGAAATAAATTTATAAAGGAATTCATAGATCGATGTAAAAAAACCTTAGGATGCATAACTCGAAGGTCACTTTTTATCTCATAACGATGGAAAAATATCTAAAGGCAATCGATTATGACCAGGAACAGACATTAGAACGTATAAAAAAAAATCAAAAAATCAATCACGTTTCGAGGCCATTGTCCCCATTAGCAGAGATTAATTTAACAACAATACAAGCAAAAAATAATGGCAGCAAATTACCAACTAAACATTAATACACTGAGCGACCCCGCCTCTGACGAATCTCGTTTCAAATAATGACCAGTCGTGACCGGAGCCCGATGGCTAACTAAAGCAGTAAAGTATCATGAACTTTCGTCGACCAAAAGAGTAATGTACTGCGAACTTGTATTGTATGTAGTTCGAAAATTCAGGGTGTTGATAATGTTAAGCACGTGGTACCTTAAGTGGCCCCTTGTTAAGGCATAACGGTATCTACAGGTAAATTTAATATACCACATGTAAAAAGAATTCCTTAATAAGTAGTAATTTAAGTAAGTCCGAATACTGGCAGACGCCGTTGGCACTGACATTTGCGTTCCGTCAATAAGATTTAAGGAAAGCACGAATAAATTTATGTTTTTTATTTATTTACTATGTCACTGACTGAGCTCCGTCTAACATGTGTTGTTTCGATTGTATTTTATATAATTGCCATTTTTTCTAAATATTCTCAATAGTATTCTATTAAGTTACAATACAGTTTAATGAGATGTAAATGTTTTCTTATCGGCCAACTGTCTTGTCAATATTAACCCAGCTGCCGAAATAATCGTTACATAGTATAAAACAAAGTCCCCTACCGCGTCTGTCTGTCTATCTGTTCGCGATAAACTCAAAAACTACTGAACGGATTTTCAAGCGGTTTTTACCAGTGGATAAAGTGATTCATGAGGAACGTTTTGGTATATAATTAGTCAAGGATTTTTTTATAATCAGGGCGGGACAACGTATGCCGGGCCCGCTAGTTTTCATATATATCTGAATTGAGGAACGGATGTGGCGTGCAAAAGTGGAGTGCCATCTAATGAGTAGTCATAGTGGTTATGAAAGTTAAATTGAGAAAATTCTTTCGTCAAACGCACACCTTCATTAATGCACGAAATGCTGTATTTTAGATGGCTATTTGTAAGAATTGCACAGCGAGTATGGTTCAGTTGAACTCGTGCATTATGTTCATTTATGTAACATACCACGTGTTTAGCTACCGCAGTTATCGATTATTTACAGGGAGACGAAAAAAATTAGTGATATGGCTCATAGAAAACTAAATGGAAAATCACCTAGAGAGAAGTTGATTAGGTTGGATGATAACAAACACCAACATGCTTTTCTATTTGGATAATAATTGAATGATACACCTAACTACCTTCGGTAGAGCCACGCTGAATCTATTATTGATTTCAGCATGAATAGGTCGGCTCACCCGGGGTAGAACCAGCCTTTCACAGAAAACCGACGTGAAGTAACAGTGCTTGTGTTGTTGCGTTTCGTTCGGTCAGTGACAGCAGCGGAGACCCACCTCTCCTCTCCTTCCCTTCCTCCCCTCCCCCAAACACAGGATGGAAACGCACTTGTGACTCCTCTGCTGTTGAAAGTGTCTGTGGACGGCGGTGATCACTTAACTAACATCAGGTGACTCATCTGTACGTTTGCCTCCTATGTTATAAAAAAAACTAGGATTTAGATCTATCTTTAAATAAGTTTATTTACATGTGTATATTAATTATTTCCGACAGTTAAGTACCATTACTTTGTAGTAATATCATAATGCAATATAATAATAATCCATATTATGTCAGTTTTATACAACACGGTCTTCTAAAGTTAAAAGTATAATTTTTTGTTCGAAGACAACTCACCTGAATAGATTTTATAAAGCGACTCCAATAATCCTTGCATCATCTTGACGGCTTTATCTTCTCGGTTACCACAGAAAAAAACACTTTTTATAACTCACGCATCGAAGAACAACGCTTCATTATTTGCTTTTTAATAATGAGACATGTCCATTCTGCATATTGATACATCATTGAAAATTAAGTTCCCATTGCCGAATGACCAGTCATCGACAAGTTACACTGTTAATTAGTTCCACATAGTGGGCAAAGAGTAGGCTTATCGAGACGATCGGTGAAAACATACTTCGATAAGAAATGACTATAACGTTTGTCAGGTGAACGAACCTTAAAAGGCAACAGATAGACACAAATACGGTGGCCAAATTGAAGTAACGGTAACTCGGGCCGAATCGTTATCATCAATCAGATTTGCGTAACAATCTGTTAGCTATTCCTCTTCAAGTACACAAGAATGTAACAAATCATTAGACGCCAGGAATGCGGTGCAACAATAATAATTATTAACGGGAGTATGAAATAAAGTTCATTTGGGACGTTCAGTTATATCGAATAAATATAAAACTACAATGAAACGTTACCGATTCTTTAACTTAACCTTCGATAACTAGTTTATTGTTAGCAAACATATCTACCGATAACGTATTCTTTCATGGTCTGTAACATATAAAGCCAATATTGTTTTATAAAACTAAAAGCAACTCGGATATTCTTTCAAGAGACAGGAATAGTCTTGTGGAACGCTCTGTTCTCAATGTTTGGGGTAAGAGTGCTTTCCACGCTATATTTTCAAAACCTGACTATAATGTTGACGCTGATGATTGATAGTTATTAGATTAACGACCTAATTTACAAAAAAGAGTCCAGTTGTCATCCTACAACATACAACATAATAATGAAACATGATACCCAATTAAAGGGTAAATAAAAGAAAACGCACCAAGTGTTTAAAAATATACCGAGGAAATGCAATGACATCAACAAAATAGCCACTATATTTCGACGTCTGACGTTCATAACGAACTTGCTCATGCACAATTAATAGTACCATTTACTGTACGTATATTAAATATACAAATCTTAAAATAATAAAGCCCCTTTGTACATTTACTATACGCCTATTAATCTACTCTAGATAATGATAAAAAAATGAAACTAATCATGTCCATCAGTGAGATATTTCTTTCTAATAAGGTCATAGAATTGTGGGCGGCCAACGCTATTGAACACGACAAATCAATTATTACGAATGCAACATGTTTGCGTCACTTATTTTGGTAATTTTATTAAGGAACTCAGACTATCACTTACACCGCTAGGTATCTTAAGTAAACTGTATGAATGTACAGTAGAGCGAAAATTATTATTTGACACATTATATAATTTTTTTTCAAATAGCTTTCAAAAAATTTTAAATACCTTAATGCCACGAAAGATTAGACTAGATAGATTAGAAAGATAGAGTTGTTATAAAATTGTTGAAATTTTTACGGTGAACGTATAACATTCGCTGCTCATTATAATATATAGATGTAAGTATCGCTTTGTTTATCACGGACAACGGTGCAAAAGCATTTTGTTTTTACAACTAGTCTTGGCACAGATCTCACACTATAACAAATAGATTAACGAGCGTTCTTTAAATTAATTTATCAGCAATAATAAACCAAAAAGTATATCGAATATATCAAAAAATTTAAACTGATAATTAATGCTCACAGTATAATCTACGTGTACGTACAGTACACATTAGACAGAGAACAATTTATCATCTGTCCGACGAAGTTAAATCGTTATTTCCTCTGCGTTCATTTTTAAATTTCTGAGTTTACATGTGAGTTTGTAAAAAAAAATGCTCTACAAACGATGAAAGGTGGCTGCGGTGCCAAAAACAATGGTTTAAGATATTTTATGTACAAGAAGACAATGAGTCGTAACGCGGAGAGACACTGAAAGAGACGGCGCGTCTTAACTTGAACGTGTGTATAAACATGTTAAAAATAGATATGCCAATAACGGTGTCTAGATAAACGAACATAATAATGCAGTGTCAATTTGAATTTGGCCAAATTAGTCACGCATGAATATGATTATACATATGCATTTTAATTTAGCAATAATAAATTATTTTAACAAATGAACGGATATAATTTGCACTTATGTTCATTTCAATAGATGCAATCATTTACGTTATAGTTACTGTTTTAGATTACAGCTTTTGTATTTATTTCATACATAGTAAAAGCAATGACAATGTTAATTATAATTTGAACGAGACGTTCCCTCAAAAATAACTCGAGAAGAATTTTGAGAGTGTCGCCAACGAACCACAATTTATTCTCTTGTAAATTGGAAGTGACAAGTCTGCGCTTAATCAACGAGACGAAGGAGCAAAAATCTTCGTGACCGTTCAAATCGAAATAAACGAAAACATTCTTAAAGATCTGGTCATTCGACAGCTGTATAAAAAAAAAGTAAAACAAACATCGAAGTATGTGAAGATGACAAAATTTACACCGACTGTAATCGCATTCATCTATTGTTAAGATGATTATTATGCGTATTTTAGATAACACTGCACGATCACTGTCTAGACACTATATTTTTCACCGGATATCACTTTTCACATGATTTAAAAACGCGTGAGATAGGGTCTTGAAACTGGACCTGTCGAGTGGCGAAGTATGGAGCACTCCTGAGAATCGTACAGGACGGACGTTCATTGCGGCTCGCGCGGCCGCGCCGTCCGCGGTCTGCCGCAACGCCGCTGCCACTGGCGCACCGGGATTATTTATAAATTCATACAGACAGGGGGTCGTAGAATTTTGCACAGAGACGTGGTATGCTTGAGTTAATTACTGCACCGGGTCACGCCGGAAATTGACTTTCATGGTGTCTGCCATACCTTCTTTGTGGCTCACAATCCCTTTGTGCTAAGAATCTGCTTCAAATTTTAAATCCTTAGAATATCTCATAACATAAACCATTTTTTTATGTGAGAACTATACTATATATATACAAAACTATAAAAAAAGTTAGACAGGCAGCTAAAAACTATACTTTTCCACAATTACATTTATCACGGATAATCAAGTAACACAGCATATAATGCAGATTATAATCCGTTAAATTTATAGTATAAATAAAGTGTCAAGCGTTGTTAACACCTCTGATCAGCAAGTGATACGTCACTTAGAAAAATTGTTTCGATTTCCGTTTGCGCAATCAGCAGGTAAATGATTCAATTGCAAGAATTTCCCACCGACTGGCCATGGCCGTGCCGCCCACTTTGACAGGTATTTCTAAATTCGCTGCTCCAACGATATATTTTAATCTTTGACACCTCGCTAACGACGTGGGCGACAATTGAACAAAGGACTCAGTTTTGTCAATTAGTCAATATTTCTTATTAATTCTGAGGAACGTTGACTGACCATCAAGTCGAATACTTGCAATTCCGCATACATAAAATTAGCAAGTCGGTGCATAGCGTTAACTTTTGGATGGATGCCAGTTACAAAATTAATGGTCCAATAAGAATATTTCATACTTTCAGTCTATGTCCCATTGCCGGTTGTTACACGCTAGACAACATGGGATACAAGTCATGCGAGAACACATAAATCAAACATACTTTACTGGCGCTAAAGAATTGGTAATTTCTCGAACAAAAATCTGTAACAATGAATCATATGTGATAATGCAAAAGATGTTTGGCACACTCCACCACAAGCTCCCGTGTTCTTAGGTGCTTGACAAATGATAGCTAAAATTAAAGGAATGAGTTGGTACACTTTATTTTAATGAAATCAAGCCAATACTTTGGTCAGTGGACACATGGTTTATAAATCGCAGTATTTTTTAAACATAAGTTCTATATAAATAAATGCCTAAATTATTTAAAGAACGTTACCAAATTTGACTACTGCATGGGGAGTATTTCTTAGATCAAATTTAACGAAAATATTTTTTTTAGCAATATTTAACACTTTGATATAATTTAGGATTTAAGGCATAACAAATAAGTACCTTTGACTGTGTGTAATTATTAAAACATTTGTTCATTTATAACGTTTATAATTAACACACAATTATTCTAACCCTGCTTTATAACTCGACTACTATAATATGTTGCCTATTTCACTGAAATTTACGTTTTATGTAAACTAAAACAATTTTCACACAAATACTTCAACCTATTGTTATGAAAAATGTTGCAACTGGCAATGTCATAAAGCTAACGGAGTAACTAGAACATTTGCGTTCTCAATACAATATATAATATGTGATATATTTAAATAATCAGCCAGTGAGATCTATGACTTAGTAAGACGACCTTAGTAATCGAGGAACGAGCGACGAGTGATCCCATCTTTCATCAGTAGCGCGACTTGCGAGCTCATAATATAATGGTCCGACTGCCGACTCCCTATTCTATTTGTACGTGAGACATCTTCGTGAATTCGTAAACTTTTTAATATTAATAATTACGGTGGCGTGGCGTGGCCTGGTCTCGCACAGCTGTCGTATCAACACCGTGCCGCGCTCTTCGTAATCTTTATTGACGGCGTCGTAAAGTATTGTCTAAACTTCTGTCTGTGACGTAACTCTATAATGTTTAGTTTCTCTCTTTCAAGACTCTTTAAATATTCTGAATTATTCTTATGTACCGCATAGTACGTGACCACTTTCTTTTATATGAAGATACAATTTTACACATGACCAATTAATTCTAAAGTAAGCATAGTCTGTGTGATAACTAAACAACAGACATAAAGTATACATCTATATTATGTATAAATAGGCCGTGGGGAAACAGTTAAGAACATTTAGTAAGTAATGGAGCCACGCTGAAGCTATCACTGGTTTCAGCATGAATTGGTCGGCTCGCCCGGGGTAGTACCGATCTCTCACAGAAAACCGACGTGAAGTAACAGTGCTTGCATTGTTGCGTTTCGTTCGGTCAGTGAGAGCGCCGGAGGCCCACCTCCCTTCTCCCCCTCCCTACCTCTCCTTCTCCCCCTCCCCCGCCCCTAAACACAGGTTGGGAAAGCACTTGCGACTCTCCTGGTGTTGCAAGTGTCTATGGACGGTGTTGATCATTTAACATCAGGTGACCCACCTGTTCGTTTGCCTGATATGATATGATAAAAAATCTCCCTCCTCTGTTTCTCAGCCGTTTTTGTTCTTTCTTGTTTTGTAGCTAAAGACGACCTTTAATTTTATCAAAAAAATTATTGAAAAACGTGTTTTTTCTCTATGATCGATGTTCGAACACTGGATGAGCACTCGTACGCACACATACACACTACACAGACCTATCAATCATAATAAATTGTAAAAAAATAATTATATATTCAGTATCTAATAATTGACCAATGCTTTATATACGTACCCACCCAATCATAAAATCTGAATAAGTGAAAGTTTTTTTTATTTACTTATTTGAAATGTTAAAAAATCGATTGTATTTTTTAAATACACAACAAAGTAAATATACTCTTGTACACATATTTAAGCTGAAGTGATAGTATGGGTAATGTTTACATAGTAGTGTATTTGTAAGGTTAATGTAAACATCGTATCCGTAGGAACGCTATTTGGTAAACCAACGTTCATGTTATTTCACAAAACACGCATTGACTTTATTTATAAAGTTACTTTATACAATATTAATTTAAGTATAAACAGTTAAATATAGTATTTCAAACTCGAGTATAGAAAGTAAAAACAAAGTATAAAAATTAAAATAATACTCCATTTAACTCCCAAAGAAATCCAAATACGTTTTAAAAATACGTACTTCAATAAATAAAATTGAAATATCGTTGCAAACGACTATATTATAAAAACAGAGACAATGAAAATTAACAGACATTTTTGGATCCTCCTTTTTTCAGTGTAATTTGGATCATATAATTATTTAATGGATTATCCATCATTGAACATCAGGAAGCTCGAAGTAAAAAGATTCGAAGTTGTATTTATGCCTCTTATGAAGTTTATTAAAAAGCCTCCGATGCGGTGATTTGTGCAAAGTCACACTAGCCGTATCTATGAATTTATACATACATGATTCCCACTGTTTGGTACCACGTGCGGTAAAAACATATTGGAAAGATACCATAACCCTTCCACTTGGTTTTCTAAAAAGGGATTTTGCCACAATAAGTGAAGTTGTTATCAAAGACGATGACACCACAAACTTTTAAATGAAAAGCAACACTTCAGTGTAGATCTCAGATCAAATCAATCAATATTTAACAACAGATCTCTTAGACTCGAGGAAGTCCAGCGATCAGAGAGTTTGTAACACGGTCATATAGTGAACAAAACAATATTATTTTTAGCTCCTGACCACGTTATACGACTGTCCAATATGTTTTATAGTTATTAAGGATATCGTTAACTTAGTTGGATATAGAAAGAAGCCGCACTTCGAATTTCGTCCAAAGTTTTGTAATGGCCTACGACACCGGCGATTCTCCGAAATAGGACTACACTTGCTGGAGCTAAAATTGTAGTAAGCGCATGCGATAAGCAAAGTCGGCCCACAGGTGCAAGAAGAACACACCGTGGTGTTTTAGTGAGAGTCTAACATAAAGTTTCGCCGGACAAATAGATCAGTTTCCCTCCTGTTTAAGTAGCAATTTGAAGTTAGAAAAAGAGGCATTAAGACCAACATCATTGTGGAGACATTACGTCAACGTGAACGGATACAATCGTTGACAGGTTAACACACTCACGCCAAACTCGCTGTTTCCTCTATGAGATCACGCTGAATTGTTACTATAAACAGGACGGTTTAAGCTACTTATACCTATTTAGGTCATACCAATTGTCGTAAATTTTACACACGTTTATGATCAAAACAATATGGCCTTTTTATATTATAAATTGCACATTTTTTATTTCTCTGAAGATGGTATCTTCTTCATAATTTGATTTACCCCTAATTACTTCGTAAGAATAAATACCTAGAAGAAACAGTGTGTTCAAAATGATCACAACTTAATAGAGCAATGACAGTGCTGACTCCGTTTACGTAATAACAAAATCGTCCTACGAGTAAATACGTCGATATTATAAGTTACGTTATGGACGAAATGACAATTTAAAGTTAAAAGTATTTTTTATCATCGCATACATAATTAGAACCATTTTGATGTTCCCGTTAGGCAACACTAATGACATAAGATGTGTTAGGTTAGCTCTATATGTATGTGGTCATTTACTACGACGACCTCGTATTGCGTGAGCGTTAACTGCTTCTATATATTTAGATATTTTCATATTATACAATAATTACACACCTACTGGTCTTTATGGTTTTCCAAATCGGATAAAGTAAATACATAAATTACCATTAGCATAGCTTATAATAGCATTAATTATAAATTTACGAATGATTTATGATGATTTTTATTTAAAGAACGAATGCGAGCCTACTACAGCCTCCAACCTGTTGTAGGTAACAACATTGGTATTAGTAGTTATTGTTATCGCAGATAAGGCCGTGTGTGGAGTATTGCTGCCACCTTTGGGACGGGTCTGCCAAACACCAGTTGGCTTTGCGAGACTCCGTCGATCACAGAGCTCGAAGACTTGTCGGTAACAAACCACTGATAGCACTGAACTGCAACCACTTGAGCATCGGCGTAGAGTCGTTTGCACCAACTAATTCCACCGTCTCCATTTCATCTCAGAACTACCAGACGCCGTACAGACCTCCATTAATTCGCGGTTGACATACCCTTGATCCGGACGAAGTGCTTCGCTTCGTAACTTATTATGCGAACCGCGAGGGACTGGAATGCGCTTCCTGCGTCTGTTTTTCCTGATACATATGATGTAGCAATCTTCAAAGAAGAGTGAATGAGGCCATCCTAGGCCTCGTCCTCACTTTCCATCAGGTGTGACTGGGGTCATGCGTCGCCCAGTGTAATATAAAAAAAAATGTTCAATAGTATTTCTTCGAACAAAAAAGAACCGTTTTCTAGTCTAAGCTTACCAAATCAACATGTCCACTAAAAAGTAAATTTTCTTTTGATTCCTCCATCTATTGGTCTTGCTTATATAGATACAAAATTGTGGTTACAAGGTTTTCACGGTGTAATAAAATAAATTTCTCTCTAAAAGTAACAAGTGTGTTAAGGTAAACCTCTATAAACAAGTGCTAGTATTAAAAACTATGTGTTTTTACGAAAGATCTGTGCCTCGATCGATACCTTTAACGGGTATACCATAAATTTGTATGTGCAAATTTTAAATCCTTTTCAATACACACTGTAACAAAGAGCAATATTTCTTAAACCGAAAAATACATCAATCATGTTTAGGTATTTCGTGGAAACAAAGTTTATTCAACTTGGCTAATAACTTAACATTCTTGTTGGGTTTAAAATTAAATTGTGATGGGAAGAGTAAAACGGTGATATATATATATATTCCATATAATTTCCCCTTTTTTAGAATATGGCTATACTATCTCTATTCACCTTTCTATCTGTGTGTAAAACTGGACACAATGGAAGTTGGGGAAGCTCGTATTCAGCTATAATCTAACAAAGGCTGATGGTAAAAATTTTCTAACTCTTATGTGAGACTGAACAAAATAATTTTATAATACATGTTATTAATAAAACCGCCATTTTTGGTACTAAATGTTTCGTATATTATTGATGACGTCCGTGTTCGTTCTGAATTAGTTGAGGTGAAACAAACAACTTATAGAATAATTTTAAACCTAGTAAAAGCTTACGAGAAATTGCATTGAACCAAATCTCTCTTTTCTGGACGTCAGAGGCACAGACCGCGCTGCGCACGAGTCTATTTCCAATTGTTTATAGCCGTCGCTACTCATGGCTAATAAAGTGTACGCTCCCATTGTGGTGACCACAGCATGGCGGCTGTTTGGGAGGAATGCCCCCACACGTGAAAACATTATGTAAGTGTTGTATGAGTCAGAGGAAGCATTACACCATTGGTGAAATCGTATTGTTGTGGTAAATTTGGAAGTTTGATCAGTCAGCTTCATTGTTTCGCGGACATCATCCAATGTTGATACATAAATAACATATGCAATTAGTGTGGTAATACGCAAGAAGTCTAAGTTTCTTATGTTACATACACGTTTTTAAATATTTTATCCCATGCTCAAAATTTTCGACAAAAATATGTTGTCTGTTTTCCATTGCTTACAAAAGACTGTTCTGGTTTTTAATATCACTCTTACTACCTTTAGTATAGACATCGACTTAGAATTGAGTACCACACATTCTGCCATAGTATTAGTACTAAACTGTATTTATCAAATTTATACTATCGTAATGACAGTGCATTTTTTCCTCTCATATACAGACTAAAGAAATTTCACTTAATAAATGTTAAATTTAAATGTGATGTGTGATATCTCAGAAATGGTTTCATTCTAGGTATTTGTCATCCTTTTGCGATATAGCTAGTCATAATTCACCGTCACCCACTGAACTTTACTACATATAACTTTACTACCTTAAAAGAAACTAAAGGGTTTCAATTTACTAAGACCCAACAAAAGCTACCTTAATAAACATACAAATAAAGAAAAACATTGTAAAAGATTTTTACAAGATTCATATCTGTATATTCCATTACTCTATTCATTTTATAATTACATTATATCTTACCAAAATTAAACTAACTGTAGCATCATTTATAGTACCTGAAACATAAACAGATCATATAAATAAAACAAATTATTGTACTGAGAACAGTCGTAAGTATCTAGCAGGCGTGCAGTAAAACTGATTTTAAGTAGTCACAGTTTTTTTTTTTTCGAACTGACTACGCTATTGACCCAGCAAGGTCTTAACAGCTTCACCGGACTACATTATGTAGTCACAGCTTTATACCTAGACGTATCAAAAAAAAACTGCAGATATCGCCTTTCAAAATTGTTCAATATTGACACCTGATTATATATAGATGAATATAGATAATATATTAATGCTAGTTATGTCGCAACTGTTATCTTTTGTTATTATTATTAAGCCTGTAATCACTATATATTGCAATAGTTGAATTCAAGCAAAATTGATATTGTTTCTATATTATCTATAGGAATAAGAATCTTCATGACGAGCAGTGGAACGATACATAAATTGACGTACTACAGCGCCACCTAGTATCGAAACATAACATATTACATAAAAAAAAACCTTCTATATGTAGAAATTATATAAGATCCGTGTTTTTTTTTTTTTCTCGAACTGACTACGCTATTGACCCTGCAGGGGCTTTACAGCTTCACCGGACTACATCACCGGACTACGATAAGATCCGTGCTAAACTTAGTGGTGATAGGTTGAATGCTGTTGATGTTTATCACTCTCACATATTTTTATATTATATGTATCATAAATATATTATATTACAAACATCAACTTTTACATATAAAGATATATAATACACAATCTACCGCGCGACTGGTTAGTCCGTCGCAATATTTACACAGCTTGTTCAGTACTCGTTCTAAATCAATTAACAAAAAAAAAATAGGTCCTTAATATTTGACCTAATTATCTAGAGAAATACAAAAATTATATTAAATCCATTACGCGGCTTTGTTAAAGCACACGCAATGACGGTGTCATTGATCGTCGGGTCGTGTTCAGTGAAGCCTGAAAGAACGAACAACGAAGGATAATTTTTAGATGTGCCGATTATGACTTTAGAGCAGTAGCCGGTTTTTTGTAAAAAAAAAATTGTTGTTTAAAGATATTACTGTTATTGTTTATTAAAGTGAAAGAGCTCAATTAAAAATGAAACATGTAAAAAGTCTCGTGTATGTAATTTTTTTTATACTATTGGCGGCAAACGAATATGCGGGTCACCTAATGGTAAGTGATCACCGTCGTCCATGGACACCTGCAACACGAGAAGAATCACAGATGCATGGATGAAGCAGTTAACGTTTAGGATTTTTCGACATATTTTTTTACTGTGCATCATATACATGCAATTTTATTTCAATATTACTTTGTTTTTTAAAATAAAAAAAAATATAAATGTTTAATTAAGAAACCAATTTTGATTGATACATGTCATAGATATCTTTTCTTTACAAGCAAACTTTTCTTTATCAAAAGAAAGGTTGCGTTGCTTAACATTTCATAATGTGCAAGACTAATTATAAAATAAAAAGATTAATAAACAATCAAGACTTTATTTAACGTAATTCCCCTTACATACTATTTTTTGAGGAATACATAAAAAGTAAAAAGCCGGATACTCGGCGTTCTTTGCCGAATAGTCGCCACGTCTCTAATAATGTTTCGAAGTAAAAAAAGGGGCTAGTTTTGGTATTATTATCCAAGGTTATTAAGTCCAGGTTCCCCCGTTGCAGGTTACGGCACCAGACATTGCACCTAGGTTTAATTTTTTTATATCTATATTTTGGAAAGTCTTAGAACAAACTTTAACTAAGGTTCTCTTTGTTGTTTATTAGTATTTGTTTTGTTATTATTATTTTATGACCATGGAGTATTATATCCTAGAGTATTGCGAGTGTTTAACCTATCACCTGGTATAAGCAATAAAAGGATAAGGTTACGTCGTACTTAAGATAAGATGACAGCTTAAAAATGACGTGCGGAACAAATATTTGCATAACACGACATACAAACAGGTAAATAATGTAGATAACACAAGAAGATCTATTGTTTATAAACAGATGAAATCATTACTGTGAAGAATATTATTTATCGTCGATGCCTTGTAAAAGTAATCTACCGTGAGATTACAGCGTTGAAAATAGAATTTATAGTTATGTTATTTTACTTGTTAGTCAAATTCACGAACTATAATCGTATCCGATATGGTCTAGTGGCTAGGATACCTGGCTCTCACCCAGGAGGCTCGGGTTCGATTCCCGGTATCGGAAATGATTTTTTGAAGAAAATATTTTTATAGATCTTTATAGAACTTTTATAGATCACACGAGGCAATTAAAAATTAGCTACAAATATTTATAGAAAAGAATATGTATTATATTTATTTTCAATTAATATGATAGAAGATAAATCAGGTATTCGTGAATGATTAACCAATTAACCATATTTTTTTTACTTATAGTATCAAACCAGTTTCAAGTAAGAATGGTAGTTTTTCTTAAATTATCAATAACTAGCTGATCTATACCCACTTCCTTAGGCGGTAAATACTTATAAAAAAACTACTTTTTGTGACTTAAATATAAATGTTAGATATGCTGTTGGTGACTTTTTTGTAGACATTATCAAACTCTACAACTTTTCTCTGGATCTCAATCATATATCTCTCATAGTTATGGCAGCGTTCGTAAGAAAAGTTTTCATTCGTTGTAGTCCGGTGAAGCTATTAAGACCTTGCTTGGGCAAAGGCGTAGTCAGTTCGAAAAAAAAAAGTTTTCATTCGACTGTTTCTTCTCCGCAAATTCGACTACCACATAAAAGTATTTTCATTTTTCGGATTAATATATAACCTATGACACTCACAAATAACGTGGCTTTCTATTGGTAAAAGAATTTTCAAAATCTGTATAGTAAATCCAGATATTACCCCGTACAACGTCACAAACTCACAAATCCATAACCTTTACTTCTTTATAATATTAGTATAGACAAACAACAAGGTATCTTTTTGAGATGACTCTAACCAATGTTTACGCGAAAAAGTGAAACTCATGAAATTTAAGTTTCAACCTAAAATTACAAAATAACACCGTTCCAGATTGCCAAATGGAAAACATTTAACATTAAAAAAACTAACAATAGGTATTGCAAAATGTAAGTTTTCCAAAGCCTTGGCCGGCAAAAACATTTAACATAAAACAAATTAATCAGTATCAAGTAAGTTTCAAGTTTTTATAATATAAAGCAGGTCACATCTGAGAAGGTCACTCTCATAACAGCGCTTCGTCGATGCAATTAACTTTTAAATTAAATCGATAAGATGTCAACGTCATCGATTATATTAAAAGCTGTATTAAATAATAACATACGAGCAGTCATTAATTATTTTTATGTAATTTCTTCTTAACGAGTGTTTACATAAGGCACTGAACTTTATTGAGAGGAATCGCGAGCGACCTTTAATCTATACAAACGTAAATCTGTTTCATTCCAAGATATTAAAACTATAGCAGATGTTTTTATACCGTACAATTTAAATCAAACACCGCCATTATACAATGTTTTACTTTTTTCACAAATAAAATATTATAAAAACAAGGAATGCTTTAAAAGTATTAATATTGTCTAATTACAGCTTTGTTTTCAGATTATCAGAAAACATAGTTGACGAGAAAAAAAAATAACACACTTTTTAATTTTCTTATTTGTTTACTTTTGGATGATAATGATTATCTCTATATTGTGTATGGATCTCCTCCTGCAGCTGCAGTTGTCGCTCTCTAACTTTATTCGATAGAAAAAGAAACGCGTGAGCCAAGTTTCTTATAAAATGTATTCTTCAAAATGTGTTTAAAAGAAACAGTTTTATTTCTTATTCGTATTTAATATATAATTATTATATCCCTAAATGTTAATTATGCTGGCGTACATTTAAGACACGCAAGAGGTGATTACTCTCAGTAATGAACAAAAAAAAATATTTTTGCAGCCCCAATCTTCCAGATTATTATAGCCATTGTCGAGTATAGTGGCCCCCATGTTAGAATTTTCCAGAATTTTTGTGGAAAGTCAGAATTCTTTTTTTTTTCTCGAACTGACTACTCTATTGTCCTGGTAAGGTCTTTACAGCTTCACCGGACTACACAGAATTCATGCTGCGTGATATTATTTTCCATCGACTTCACTTATGCACAGTAACTAAATCATGTTACGTAAAATGCCGCCAATATTACAAAATTATCTCAAATAACCCAAGATCACGTATAAAATATAAATGCCACCATATGACAAACTAAAATTCTGCACAAAAATTCCAAAAAATAATTGTAGGACAGCTTTTACATATGGCAAATATTGTTTTAAGTTGAAACGTGTATTCAACTTAAGGTATGCAGGGTGACAAGATACAGTAATTCGTAAATCATGTCCGACTGTATGGCAACCATAATGACACTCTAAAGTGTGTCACTTTCCAGAATCAGACAATGTACATCCATATATATCATATAATAATTAATCCAGCAAGGAGTTAGAATACTGATTGTATTATAACTACCAACAAATGAAGATGTACACGACAAAGTGACCCTTTTTTTCTCGCATCTCAAGATCTGCTAACGTATATTCATCTACCGAGAGGTATGTAGGCATGTGACCTTATTTCTGTATTGCATTAGGTATAGTGTCGTCACATATCATGCTACAATGACAAAAAAAGCTTCAAAGATAATTAAAGTTCTCATGTCAGATCGTAAATACTTTTTCATGAAAGAACACAACCTCTTCGGTGTTCTTCATCTATTGTTCTAAGAAGTTGCTCAACATCTTGTGTATGAGGTATTGAACTTTAAATTGATTTAAACACAGATACGATAAACAATCGAGCGGTGGCGCCTGTTCTCTCGATATTGAGCATAGATGTTCGCCCATAACATAACGTTGCAACAGTTAAGAATTTAACGTAGGTTGTTAAATCTATAATCGTTCATAATATCCGATGCACTGTGTAAAACTAATCTACTTATTTATTACAAGATCATTCGCAGATTATAACGGCATAAATTTGTAATAAATAATAAGAAAGACAAGTTAATTTCAAATACTTATGTCCCATCCAACTTTTACAGAATAGTATATCAATATATTCCGAGACGGGTATATAGTTATAAACTAATACTGATAAGAAATAGGTCATACATAAAAAATGTAAAATATTAAAATCGAATCGAATTACACGGAATTAGGATAAAATGGAAAAAAGCGAAATTTATTGTTCTCGTTTATATTGTAAAAGACGGATTAATAAATATATTCAAATAATTTTTAAATTCTAGTTATCAATAATTATATTCCAGATCAAAAAATAGTGTCTCGTCATACCTGTAATAGAGTCGAAAAAGTTAATTAAGTTCCAAAACAAAATGTGCAAAGATAATTGTAATGCTTGAAACACGTAATTAATAACAGAGTACCCAAATACGGAATAACTCCAAAAGTGAAAATAAATGTTGTATATTTCAGTATGGTATATTGATACCTAACATGAGTTCAGTATACGTACCTACGAAATTCGGTAAGAATCCAGAATTAAACGGTAAAGTTCCTATACGTGCAGTGTCAAGAAAACCTACGCTATTTCCTAATCGGGACTAAGATAATGAATGCGTCCTGAGTAATAATGTTTTTTCGACAGAGCCGTATGGACATAAACTTCGAAATCCGATGTTTTATTTATCAGATCGATTTAGTTTACGTAACCTTTTTTTTGTTTGAAGGTATTTAATGTACCGATCTTGTTATAGTCATAACAGTTTCATCTACTACGCGACGTAGATGAATTACAAACTTTATTGAAGCTTAATTAAAAAACTTTAAACAACAGGATATATCAAAAGAATAGTTTCGAAACATTTTTTACTGTTAATATAACATCACTCTGTGATAATATTATTTATATTTTATATCTTTTATAAGAAATATATTTTAAATTGAAGTCAGTAACTCATGAGTAAAAAAATGCATACACTAGCTATATGCCCAACAGTATAGCACTGAAACGTCGATGAGATGTTTTATTGTTCTATAACTGACAGCCATTCTTGTTGCAAGGTTGCGTGACGCACTACAATCACATTTTATTTCTCTAGACATAGCTTTTAAGAAAATTTATTATTTCATAAAGAAAGGTTTTCTTACTATGAACAAATATTTACTATTGTTTCAGACGAATGCGCAGTGAAATTAAATATATATAGAGATTAACATATATCGTGCCTGATTACAATGCTCTAAGTGTACAGTTTTCGAATGTATTCCTGAAAATAAAGAATGGAATAAAATTTTTGGTATATATGATTTTGACGTTTTTATTTTATTTTTAATCATTGACACTTTAAATCGGCTCTTTAGAGTTTCGTGAGAAATAGGGGAAGCGCTTCTAAATAATTCTAAATAGACGGAACGTCACATGACGGCAGATTTACTACTGATTTATAAGAAGAGATCTCCCAAAAAAATAATAAAAAGAAGAGCTTATAAAAAGTTGTTTTATGAAGTTTAATATAGGCTTTATATTTTTTCTCTTTTCGACTTCTTATGTACTTTAATAAAACACTAAAACAGAAGAATTAGTAATAAACTTTAATAAAAACTAGACATAAGACGTAAGAATATACTTGTTAAATCTTCCTTACTTTTACTGATTTTTAGTAGAATATGAAAATGAAATTAAAAAAAACTTAAAGCCAGTTTTTGAAAATCGTCTATAATTTTGTGAATTGTTGGTAAAAGTATTTAAAACCACTTTTACATCAAGGTAATGTAACATTCACCAGTGTTATAAACAGTCAGTTAATTCAGTTAGCGGCAACAGAAATCGAATATGCACAGATTGCTTTATCCTTCTATTTTTTAGTTCCTAAATATATAAAACTATTTAGTAAAGCAATCACTTTTTTATCAATACGTAAAAACAAACAATAAAAGTATAGATATGATTATAATCTATACTAATATATAAAGCTGAAGAGTTTGTTTGTTTGTTTGTTTGTTTGTTTGGTTGAACGCTATGATCTCAGGAACTACCAGTCCGATTTGAGAAAGTCTTTCGGTTTTAGATAGCTCATTTATCGAGGAAGGCTATAGGCTATATATAATCACGCTAAGACCAATAGAAGCAGAGCACCAATGAAGAATGTTTCAAAATCGGGCACTTTTTTTGCTTTTGAGCGATTACGTTATTATTATATACGTTGCCATGGTAACGTGTTAAGTAGTAGTAATAATATTCGTCCAATAGGACAGGCGAAGGAATTAATCCATACTGCCAATTCTGAAGTTATGTGGTAAGTATCAAAGCTAACATTTTCAAAGTTTATTTTATTTTCCTATTCAAATAGTTCATAGGCGAAGGAATTAATCCATACTGCCAATTCTGAAGTTATGTGGTAAGTATCAAAGCTAACATTTTCGAAGTTTATTTTGTTTTCCTATTCAAATAGTTCATACTACTTTTATTTCCAATTTTTTATTTGTTCTCTATTACGTATTATAAAAATAAAGTTTGTGTATGTACAATTAAAATAACAACTTTTTGATGAATGGATATGGCTACAAATGACCAAAAAAAATTTTTTTTTATACTTTGTCTATATTTTTATATTATTATATTTTGTCTGTTTGTTTGTTTGTTTTGGGTAATCTCCAAAGCGACTGGACCTATTTTAACGGGAATTTTACTTTTTACTACCAGATAACCGAAATTATAGCGGTTGACATATTCTATTTTATTTGTCCACGGCTTCGTCCGCATTACTTTGGGCCGATTTTCACGGGGTATTCACTGGTAGATAACAGACCTTATAAAAATAATTTAGGTTTTTTATTCGCCTTGGGACGCAGTGGAATATCCGTAATGCTTGAACTGATTTTCACGGGACTTTCACTGGAAGATAACTCACCTTATAAGAAGTAACTTAGACAATTTTATTTTGATTCTCAAGACTTCGTCCGCAATATCCTACTATCTCCTAATTGATTGGACCGACTTTTACGGGGCTTTTACGGGCAGATAACTAGCGGGCTCGGAAGACGTTATACGGACGGAGACGGATAATAAAATGAAAACCTTGACAAATTATACCTAAACCTTCCCCATAAATTATCATTCTATCTACTGGTGAAAACAGCGTGAAAATGGTAGTTTTTGACTTTATCGCAAACAGATAAGCTGACAGAGGACTTTTTTTAACCGACTTCGAAAAAGGAGGAGGTTACTATGTTCGGTTGTAAAAGATTTAAGATATATTGTTCGATAATGTACAGTTTATAATTTTCATTACTTTCTTATATAGTGTTAGTGAGCACTGAGTTTGGTATATAGTAGGTTGAAGTTCCAGGTATGTCGCTGATGATAAATTCCATCCCGTTCGATATACTATTAGTATTCATATATCTAATGTACACGTTACATGTTACAGTAGATGGCGTTCGTATCGTAGTTACAAATGTTTTTGAAAAAGCGTTTCTGTAATGTACACACTCGCTTACAATTTTACATTTCTTTAATAAATTTTTAAAAAAGCGCGTGCGGAGCCGCGGGTAACAGCTAGTATTTTTATGAAATAAGAAGGCAACAACAAAAGTGTCTCATTGGAGACTTGATAGCTTCTATGTAACTGGCCTTAACCTCTGAACTGTCCAACACAGTAAGGGTATAAGCTCCATACAAACGAATATAAACCATATAATGCAGTCGTCTATAAACTATTGACAGCATAATTTCTACCATTTTGAGATCTGGGCCTTAAAAATTAGCCGTGGGGTAACGAGTACCGAGTAACGATGTACAATTAAATACAGGCTTTTATACACAAACTAGCTTCTGTCCCAGACTTCGTCCGCGTGGAACAGTTACCATACTTTAGGCTAACGCTAACACGCAGCGAAAGTTTTCGAAAGGAAAAAACACCCCGATTTTGAAACATTCTTCATTGGTGCTCCGGTCCTATTGATCTTAGCGGTATGATACGACAATAACCTTCCACGATAAGTGACTTATCTAACACTGAACGAATTTTTCAAATCAGACCAGTGGTACCTGAGATTAGTGCGTTCAACCAAACAAACAAACCCTCCAGTTTTATAATATTAATATAGATTATTATATTAAAATAATTACATATGAATAATAAAAAATATTACGAAATAAACACTTAAATTTTAAGTTACAGGATTATTACATCGGATTGTTCAGAACACATAATTACTAATCGAGAATCCTACACAAGGATACAAGTTACAAAATAATATAATGATTGTAATAATAGGTTAGGACAAACACTGACCTTAAGAGTGCTGCCACCAGTAGTCTGTATAATGTCGGACACGTTTTAACTGTCCGATTTGTATCATAATCTCTGTTCTCCGAAGCGATGTTAGAAGGTCAGAAACCTGTCGGAAACTTTTTGTTTCTAGAGCTTAAAATGCATATTATATTTATATTTCGAGATTAACAGTCCGAGATAAAACTTATTATTCCAATAGTCGTAATACGAGGTATAATATTATACAATATAATAAACAATAAACGTTATTTTGATAATCTTGAAAGTAGAATTTATTTACGGTGACGTTATCATGGTCATTGCATACTTTTGTTATCTTTTTTCGGGCTAATCTCCGTAACGGCTAACCCGATTTTGACAAAACTCTAATTATTAGTGTACGTCCAGAGTGGACGCTATAATCGAGCGTCGAGCGTGGCGTCGCGTGCGGCGTGTTCATCGTCTAAGAACGACGCTCGCGCGCCACTCGGGACACTCGCGTATTAATGCATATGTTTGAAACGAACGCCGAACGCGACGCCACGCTCGACGCTCGATTGTAACGTACACTCTGGTCGTATACTTAGAAGACTTTTCAGAGCATTATTTATTATAGATTTTAATGTTTGACCACAATCTCATCTGATGTTAAATGGCGATCTGGTTTAAGGTAGTAAACTTGCTAAATCAAGAAGAGGCTGGCTCTCAACTGCTGCTGCCGGAACACACCAACTAGTGCTTGTCGACAGATCTTAAACTTGAGGTTGGTAGATAGCGGACTTAGAAAAATCCCTACAACCATGCTTACATCACGATGTCTTCCTTCATCGAAAGCTTCGACTCAGTTGCTAGGATTCGAACCTACGTCCGTCTACGCGGCGTCTGAAGATACTATCAACTAAGTCATCGTCTCTTTTATTATCTAGAAAACATTTTTTTAAATTATTAACCTGGGAAAATCCATTGTAAAAGGTAACTTAGAACAAGCACCTAAAATCACCAATGTTTACAATTTAAATTCAATGTACATCACTGAACCGGTTACTAATAAAATATGATAAGTATAACGTAATAACGGCTACGTATTGTTGGGACATAGTATTTAAACTGGACTGGAGTAAAGAATCCAGACCTACAAAGTCTCTCAAATAAAATCGAAAGTAAGTCGTTGTGCATAAGGTCATCGGTCGTCAGTGAATGCCGCGTAAACTGCCATTTCTCTCCTTGTAGGGTGATGTGACCACGTCCGCTGCGACCACACCCATGCCTCTTATCACGTAGACTTTAAATGTACTGTATGTCATTGTTTCATCATAAAAAAGGTGACCCAAAGAGCTACATATCACTTCGATTTTTACCAAGCTTAAAATATCTCTGAGATAATATTTCACAGAATTCGAATTATGATCTTCTACACTACCGGGCCCTAAATTTCATTTCATCGTACAGTTTCAGTATGAGGTAATTTAATTCCCTATGAGATTTTAGTTTTCAAGTGTCAAGTATGTACAATTCGTTTCAGAAATTGTAAGTCGATTAAGAAGGAAAGTTAGTCCATAATGTTTTTAATAAAATTTTGGTAACCAATACTGATTCTTAACTTAACTATAGAATTATATCTTACACGCATTCAATGTTTATGAAATTACATGAAATTAGTGTAATAAACAATTTGACTACCCGTAATATGGTATAATTTAAACCTATACGCTAATCGTTCCTAAGCGCAAGCGTTGTTAGTAATCATTAAATATTACAAGTATGAAATAAGGTAACAAACTGCGTGTTTGCTCACCAATTAACAGCAATTATATTAACATTTAAAGACGACGTCGTCATTATTCCCAAACCTCTAAATCATTCTATTATTATTAAAATAGACAATTATTTAAAAAAAGCTTTCACGCAAAAAGACTAACATGTGTAGCTATAAAACGCATTGTAGCTTAACACAAATCCACCTTTGAAATCAAAACTCCTTACTTAAATAAAAATACAATATAATAATACATTACAATATGTTTTGCATTCAAGCAGTCAGCAAAAACAATGAACTGACACCTATTGTACATATTCTATTCACGTTAGCATTTTACACCGCATTTAAAAACCGCTGTTTTCTTTACCTTATACCAGTGGTAAAGGGAGTTTTCCACTAGTTTATACTTCAATAGAAATATTTTATATACTTGTGGTTAGTATTGGTTAAAAAATTAGTTAAATCCGCAACCATAACTTAAGTTGCAAAAAACAACGAATACAAAATACTGCATTAGATCAAAACCAATTCCGATCATTTAAATAAACTATGAATGAATAAACTATGAATTTAATAATCAATAAAGTATGAAATTGTTAAGTTGTGGAATAACCAAATCATTGAATGAGAGAAGCAAATATTTGACAATATAAACTGACCGCTCCGCGCCGATATAGTGGAGTACGCGTAACGACCCAAATAACTCCATGCATTGAATTATCACCGATTGACTCGAGCGCTAATATGATGTTTACAAACATAGCAATGCTTATTCAATTGACACCGCTGGAAAATATCTCACAAACGGCTACAACTTGCCGACGTCATCATCATTCATGATTCACGAATATTAGATCAACCTACGGATCGATGGGCGATTGTAAAATTATTCTTATCAAGCTGTGCCCGCGACTTCACCCGCGTGGAACCTTATGTAAAAAAACAGTGACTAATAAAGTCATTTTAATATATCTAAATATATAAGTCCGTTTACTTACCTACTTCTCTTGTACCTACTTAAATCGTGTCGTCATTAAAATTACAATAACTTTTGATGGCGTGAACCGATTTTAATGAAAAAAAAAAGCAATAGTTACTCAAAGCTATGTGTTATGATTTTCTTGGTTTTAGGTTTTATTATGAACGCAGTACATTAGCAGTGATGCATGTTCATACAAACAAACAGACAGACACACAGATGTTTCTAAAAATGAATGAAATGTGTTTTATTACTTATTCCTAGACACCCGCAACAATTTTTTTCACAAAAATTTATAAAGTACAGATACGTTAGATTTATATTCTTATTATATATAGACAAACGTATCAAGAACGTTGGAGAACTAGGCAAAAGTAAAAAAAAAAAAATCTGTTCGCTCAAGTAAAAAACTTCATAATATTAATCATATACAATTCAAAGTGGCAATATCTACTTTCACTGAAAAATTATAGACGTTATATTTTTTCACAACTATGTCATGCTCGTGGCTTCGCTAGCGTTAATATAGATTTAACCTAAACCCTCGTAAACAGAATTTTTTTCTAGATGAATGGTACTCCTCCATTCCATCTCATTTTCTTTGACCCTGAGAACATTTATGCAAGATATACTAATAGTATAAAGCTGGAGGTTTGTTTGTTTGGTTGGTTGGTTGAACGCGCAAATCTCAGGAACTAATGGTCCGATTTGAAAAATTATTTCAATGTTCGATAACTCATTTATCGAGGAAAGCTATACACTATATATCATCACGCTAAGAGCATGCAAGACCAACAGGAGCGGAGCACCAACGAAGAATGTTTCAAAATAGGTTCTTTTTCCTTTTGAGAGCTTCCGATGCGTGTTTGGCGTTAGCCCAAAGTGACTATTCCACGCGGACGAAGTCGCGAGCAGAAGCTAGTCTATAATATATATGGCGTGTAAAGGGTGTCGAATAACATCGAAGACTTGAGACATCCAAGCCAACCTCAACTGCACGTGGTGCACCCTGCTGAATAACGAAAGAGGCAATGGCGAAAGCGGGGTGGTAGGGTTTTACAGCCTGACTGGGTTCCAACCCATTATATGGCGAAAAAGCCCGTCATAGTGATTCGCTTTTGCGGGTCGCCTTTCGGGATCAGCCTGTGCATATCAAGCTTTTCGCAGGCCGGCATGACAGCGGCGACCGGCGATGGATACTGTGTCACTCGGTGGTCACCATTGTTTTTGGATTGTACTTTGCTTACCATCAGGCTCAGTGCAATCATTTTGCCGTGCTACTATTTAAAAAAAAATGTAGTAATAATCAGCTGAGTAATTAAGGCACGAAGTTGCGGAGGTCACCTAGTGATTTATACAATATCATTCAAGGTACCACTACAATACAATAAAGGAGATTATAAGGACTACAAAGTCCTCATCGTTGATGTCAAATATATTTTAACCCCCTGAATGTATTGTAATATTATAATAACAATTAAAATATCCAAGTTTGTGTTCCATTTCATTTTATCCTGTTGATTCTGTCACCAACATAGCAGTGCACGTATTGTATTAAAATAAGCAAACTACTCGTATGCATACTGATTGAACCGTGTTATAGGTGCACTGAAGCGTGAAATTGTCAACATTGAAAGCAAGGACCACCCCGATCCAGCGAGCAGCCTTAAAACCTGATCAAACAAACCATAGCAGGCGTACCGGTGTACAATTTACGTTCCATTCGCAACATTTCGAGACTCGTGTGGCAATAGGCGGTTACAATGCAACGAGCGCTCGACAACCGGCGACGGAAAACAAACCGACGACGACGACGGTGAAATAAAAACGTTCCGCCATTTCACAAACCCATAAACGTCTACATCAAAGCGCTGAAACGACTTACAGCGCTATTATGTCGACTTTGATTTCTGTACGCATTTTTTTATTCTGCATATGAAATAAACTTTTACGCATGCCTGTTCTATCTCAGTATCCGAGTATTTATTGTTTGGATAAGATTTTTAGGTGTGTAGTAGGCCATTAGTGACATGACTAATTTGTGACTGTGTCAATATATATAGATTTTTTTAAGGCAACAAGTATCATCATTATCAACTTGTAAGAGACCCATTGCAGGGCCATATGTCTCATCCAGAAGGAAGGTATGGACTTAATCACTACGCCAGCCCATGAGGTACTGACGACGATTTCAAACTCTGAAAAATCCACAGTTCTATGTAGTATTTAGTAATAGAAGAACATTTGTCAGGTTCAGGTTTCCTCACGATGTCTTCATTCACCGTTTGTCGATGGGGTTACCAATTTAAATTAGTTATAAAAACAGTTAGTAAATATATATTTTTTATTATGGTAGATCCACGTTGTAGCTATTACTGGTTTTTTAGCATGAATGGGTCGGCTTGCCCGGGGTAGTACCACCCTCTCATAAAAAACCCACGTGAAGTAACAGTGCTTGCATTGTTGCGTTTCGTTCGGTCAGTGAGAGCGCCAGAGGCCCACCTCCTTTCCCCTCTCCTCTCTCCCCTCACTCCCTTTCCCCCCAAACACAGGCTGGGAACGCACTTTCGACTCCCCCGGTGTTGTTACTGTCTATGGACGGTGGTGATCACTTAACATCAGGTGACCCACAAGTTCGTATGCCTTTTTTTATATAAAAAAAAAATGAAACTTAATGATAAAACAGAAAATGATTTGTAATTATTTCCACGAAGGTTGCGATTTCAGCAATCGTCAGAATAAACACGATTCCGCTAATTTCTAAGAACAAAGCAACCGTTGTTACCGCTGCGGTAACTCACAGGAAAATTGCATAATTACGTTTCTATAAGGTATTTCATTGAATTTGTACAATTAAATATGTTGTTATAAAATGTAAAAGACTCAGTAATTTGTTTCTACCAACGGATACACAACATTTGCTAGACTATAAAAAAATTGGTTACGTAGAATAAGTAATAAGAAACTTAGAATCGTATAATAAATATAATTATTACATAGATGTTGCGTGATAAAATATACACGTGTTGATTAAATACTCGAGGTAATTAAATAAAAATAATGAAACAAGTAAAATATTTAACAAAGAAAAGAAGCCGACTTCCTCCCGTCTTTTTTGATTTATCGATTCCATACTTAAATGACGCCTAGGCCAATCCTACACTTAAAATAACTATAACGACATGTTATATGTTAAAATCCGTCAAGCAATTTAGACAACAGAGGATTACAGAGAAATAGACATACGTACAAAGACTCGCAAGACATTACCCTCCTTCTGGGCAGTCGAATAATAACACAATAGTTCTCACAAACCGGTTCATGATTTCAGTATCAATCCCATCTGACATATAATGTAATTTGATATCTGACCGCATTCCTCATGTTATTATACGAATATAATTTTAATTAATGTATGCCCCAAAAAGATCATTGTAGGTTAAAACCACGAAGCCTTGAAATTGATCCGACCGCATCAGAGGTGTTCATGTCAACCTACTTTTCTGATAGACGCGTGCACATTTTTTTCTTCATTCTTTACTTCTAGTTTCATAATAACTCTTATCTCAATCTTTATAGAGTCCACCGTTATCTTTAAATCACAGAGAGGTTACATATAGATAGCTGTCTGTTTGTCATATTAAATCATTGGTTATATGCACATATAGCCACTTTTAACGTTATGTTATGGAGTATTCTTATATTTTTAATTTCATTAACAAACGACTAGAGAAGTCATTTCACAACAGTCGCTCCTTTATCTTACAACAAAACTAAAGTTCTCATTTTGATTTATGAACCTCTATAACCTATTAACCGTAGTCTATTCTGAGTAGATAAATTATTTTAGCAAATCTTACAATGGAAGTTGTAACACAACAAAAGCAAAATAAATTCTAGATTATTCGACACAATAACATTCATTAAAATATACATAGCATTTGTCTATAACAGAATACCTTAATTTATATTCTTCATATATATCCTATTTCATATTGTTCTCTTTTTATTATTGTATTTAATCTAACCATATATAAATAGAAATCCACTTTTACAACAAACTTTTAAAACAAACAAACTTTTACAACTTTTTGAATCGTTATATCTCAAAAACGGTGGCTCGTAGAAAAAAAGTATCAAGAAATTTTTTGTAGATAATTTTATGATCTACAATTTTTGTCTGAGGTATTTTGATGATAAAACTTACCGTTCTGCTGAAAATCGCGAAAAACTCTTTTTTTTTTCCTTTGACCTTGAATAAAAAATTTTCCTTACAGGGGAAAGATGGGAAATGGGGAAAACTTTCAAATTTTGTTTTTAATGATATTTTAAACAAGCTTACCGATTTTCAGCTTGGTGGGAATTTATGTAACTTCGAATGTCTAAATTGACCGGACTATACTTATTACAACTTGCACTTAGTATTTTTAATGATGTAAACAATATAACAAACACGTAATGAATTTGTTCTATATCATCGAATATATTTTTGATTTTAGACAAAGTTAATCTCGTCAAAACATCAGCTTCAAGGCAGACACAGCTCTAATAGATATGTGGGTGTCACCAGATTTCATTACCAAGTTTAATTAAAAATACGAAAATTGACCAAAGAACCTATGACATCAATATACACGTGGACAACACTAAATCATGTATCATCGCATATAGGTAAGACTTTTACTAAGCCCGCCTGACTCACCTAGCTCTCAAGTTAAATATATCTATTCCCAAGCACCTACGGAGTGTGTTCCGGCAGTTACACTTGAAAGCCAGTCCCTCCAAGTTTAGCAGCGTGTTTAACATCTTAAAGCGCATCGCCATTTAACATCCAACGAGGTTGAGGTTGTGGCTGTAGTAGGTGCTAGAGTCACGTTGAAGGTATCACTGGTTTCAGCATGAATGGGTCGGCTCGCCTGGGTTAATACCCCCGACCCACAGAAGACCGACGTGAAGGAACACTGCTTGCATTGTTGCGTTTCGTTCGGTCAGTGAGAGCGCCGGAGGCCCACCTGGCCTTCCCTCTCTTCTCTACTCCTGTCACCACTCCACCACTCCTTCCCTTCCAAACACAGACAGGCAACGCACTTGCGGCTCCTCTGGTGTTGCTAGTGTCTATGGACGGTGGTGATCACTTAACATCAGGTGACCCACCTGTTCGTTTGCCTCCTATGATATAAAAAAAAACCTACAAAGTATAAAACAAATGAAAGAAAATAAATAATTTTTCGATGAATCATTTGCTTGGACGGGTAGATATATTCACAAAATCTTGTACGTCTGACCTAACAAACATTGATTACGGCATATCAGGTATATGAATCATTAGAGATTTAGATTTACGTATCATTTATTTATTCTCTGCTAAGAAACGGAGGTCAATATTAATTTGCCACTAACCTTTGCTTGTGGCTTCGCTCGCGTTAATGCAGTTTTGACTTATCTCTCAGGAATTATACTTTTTTTTTGATGATGGGTATCCATATTTTTTCAATATCAGTAACATAGTGTATATAAATTTCATGATGATCGGTTGATTTGTCAATTCATGAAAACTAAACAAACAGACTAGGATGTTCATTGTTAGTTATCAGTGTAAATCTACAGGAAAGTACTATAGACACTACGATTAATATACTGGTTGTGGCAATCAATCTATACATATATTATAAAGCTAGAGGGTTTGTCTGTTTGTTTGTTGAACACGCTAATCTCAGATACTACTGGTCCGTTTTGAAAAATGCTTTCAGTGTTAAATAGTTCATTTATCGAGGTAGGCTGTATAACATCACGCTAAGACCAATAGGATCGGAGTACCAATGAAAGAATGTTCCAAAATCGGGCACTTTTTTCCTTTTTGAGAGCTTCCGCTGCGTGTTAGCATTCCACGCGGACGAAGTCGCGGGTAGAAGCTAGTATGTTACGCTTTCACGTCTTAACAACTCAATCGATCTAATTATTAAATTCTGCATAGACTTTAGTTACAGGGATACAGAAAAGAACGCAGGATACATACAAAAAAGTACTGGTTCCGAGGCATAGATTAAGTCTACATTAAAACGAGCGTAGCCGCGGGAAAATATTGTGTAAATAATACTAGGAGTTCAGTACAATAGAGAGTATCCAAATTCCGCAATAAAGTACTAAACCAGTGTGTTTCTGAGAAAAGCCTGCTCAACAATCGTCACTACTTTCATTAGCATTGTTGAGGAATCATGAACGATTTTATTTTATGTATTAAATAATAGTAACTTTCCGCAACTTCGTTTGCCTTTTTCACTATATAAAATAGTATTAAAAAAATTAAAACAGAACTCATGGATAAAGTAGCTTCCTCTTAGTAATAGAATGAATAGAACCCGATCAGTTGTTTCAGTGATTTCCATCTGAAACAAGTTCTCAAATCCTACCTCTTTACATATAGTAAAAGAAACTAAATCATTATAAGGTTAGATGATAATAAAGTATACGTTGTTTACAGATATGTTAAAAAAGATACAATTCATTAGAATTACGATCTTATTCAAGTGCCTCAATAATGACAGTGCAACTAGAAAATACGTGCAATATAAGCTGTCTAAAGCTGACCTATAAAAGTGTTGTTTCTAAATATCATTGAATTCTTCTTATAAGTTATCTATTCAGTCTAAAATGCTGCAGTCTGCACAACGCGACGTAGGTATTGTACTCACAATGGTCTTGTAATTCTATCACTACCTGACCGCGATAATTTTGTATTGTCATTTGAATTAGACGATACTTTCAAGTTTGAAATATAATTTCACTACCTTTGTTATAAATGCGAATAGAATTAAAAAATAAGTAATTACGAAATAAAACATGGCTAACATTAGGTTTTTAAAAATACATTATAATACAAAACGTTACGTTGAAAAATATGGATTTAGTCAAAATCTATGAATATAACTAGCTAGCCCGCACAACTTCGTCTGTGTGAAGTCGGTTACCTACCGGTTCAAGTGTATTTCTAAATTCGAAAAATCATAAAAAACCTAGAACCCGATCACAGCGACTCCCACAATTGTGAAACCATGCGACTCAGGAACTCGCTCAAACACGTACCTAGTTGGTTTAGTACACACACGCATGTGTGGCAGACATGTCGATGAGATGGACGTTTTGCTTGAAATACGAACGACTGTTGAATAATTTGGATATAGTTCATACAAAAATACTAAAATCGTGAATAAAAAATGAGAGGGTAGGGTTAGGAAGGTGAAAATTTGGGGTAGTAGGTATTTTTTGATGGCAAATAAAGAAAAATACAAGCACGCGGACGAAGTCGCAGGCACAGTTAGTGATGTGATTGAAATTGTTCCCATTAGTGTGGTTTTCACATCCATTTGCACTCCGAACAATAATTATATACATTTTTGCACAGGTTGTGAATTAATCAAACATATGATGATGATGATGGGTTGCACAATCTTAATATAAAATATAAATATTAGAACAGGCTGTTATTCTACACGTCGCTTATTAGCATGTCATGACGCAAAATCATAAGTTTATCTCCTGCCAAAAAAAAATCTCAACGTGCCTAAATAAGTTTTCCCTTTAAAATATGTACTATTGTCGAAGGAAAAATGAAATATACATTAAAGCGGACGAAGGCATGAGTAAAATCTAGTACTTAACAAATAAAAACAATACAACGATTAACATAAAACATATATTATGTCATAAAAAAAACAGTATGACATATTATATACAACGCCTTTTTATCCGGAACCAACGCAATTATTTAATTAGGATTGTTATTTGTTACAAACAAACACTTATTAAAAACAATTCCGCTTGATAAGTCTACAGTAGCAAATATTATGTCGGTACAGTTTTTTAATGAAATTCTTCTGTCTAAAACGAAATCTAATTATCTTCATAAGCCTATCACCAGTTTTATAAGTCGGTGGAATTTTCTTCGCTACAAAGTAAATAAATGCCCGTATCTCTGACAAGTACGTAAGTATAAATTGAGATAATTGTGTATAGTTTAGTGGAATTCATAAACTTTACTAATAACTGATAATTACGAATAAGAAGAATTAAAAGTAATAGTAAGGCAAGAAACGATAAAAACCCGTATTCTATTGACCCCTACAATATATTTATTACATGAATATTAACTCATTACTAGTGATTTTTATATTTGAGATTTAAATCCTGGCAATGATGTACATACAGAATGTCTAATATCGAGAATTCAATCTAATCAAACCATTTAGAACTTTACACTATGAATAATGGAAAAGAGCTGTGTTTAAATCATTCTTACTATATCACAACATGTCCAAAATATAGTTACTTTTTAAATAAAGTGCTGTTAAAACTACATGATCTTAAATATAACTACAACTTCATTTAAACACATCATATATATTAATACGTGAAGCCCAAACTTTGTATCCCTTTTTGAGAGAAATTCGCGAACGGATGAACGTGAAACTTGGCATAGTTAAAGTTTATATGAAGGAGAAGTGCAGAATTTATTTTATATAAAATTTCAATTTTACACAACATATACAAACATATAAATGAAAAAGACTTTTTGACATCTGTCAATAAAGGACTTCAAAAAAGGTTGTGAAGGAGGGTGCTATGCTCGACTGTATGTATTATTTTACTCTTACGTTCCAATTACCCTTTTTCATTCTACATTCAACTTTAAAAAATCAATTAACTATGGTCGAATGTCGACCACTGGGCGCCCACTAGTTATATTGAAATCCTCCAAACCTATATTTGGGCTCTATGGCATATGGTAATTATATGAACTTAAGTAATTTCAGCAGTTGTTTTCACTTTTCGCTTAGATCATAAACGATTAGATGAAGCTCTACGAGATATCCGTTTATCATCTGCTCAGAGGTAGTAAAAAAACAATATAAATTTTATAATTAAAAAAAAATGTACACTGTGTTCTGCAAAACAAAACCCTTATCCATCAGGTTTAATATTAAGATTAAAATGTATACATACACTGTTGCTCTACATTTTCGTGTTATATGTAAAGCGCTTCTCGAGAGAAGTTAGATTACATCTTAGAAATGCAAAATGAAATATATGCTTTACTGTAGTTATATAACATATAACAAGATTATTTTTTCTATAAAAGATGGACATATTCATTAACGTGTCCGTTAATAACCAAATTTTTTTACTTGGGTATCGTTCAAATCCTTAGTTTTTAGACTAAAAACATTTAAGATAAAAAAATCCGATGCCGTTTAGCCTTGCCTTGCCGACGATACTTTTCCTATTCATTTAATATGGGGTTTTTTTTACTTTTTAAAAATTAATTTTTACTCTGTTTGTTTAAATCAATAACCTAACAAATATTATTAATTCTGCATTTACTATGATCCTTTGGGATGGAAAAATTTTGATAAAGACGTCAAAAATGTAATTTGTATATTATGATAAGGTCAAAATTTATATACACTGATTAATTTGAGATTGTTTAATGGTTGAGAGTTCCGATTTGAAATATCACTTTAACAGGTAAAGTGAAAAAAAAAGTTGTAAAGATTTTTTTTACAGTTCTCATTAATATTTAATGGGATTTAAACGTTACAATTTTTTTAGGAGGTAAACGAACAGTGGGGAAGCGGGAGGGGGAGGGGAGATGGGCCTTCGGCGCTCTCACTGACCGAACGACGAGCAACAATACAAGCACTGTTACTTCACGTCGGTGTTCCGTGAGAGGGTGGTACTACCCCGGGCGAGCCGACCCATTCATACTGAAACCAGTAATAGTTTCAGCGTGGCTCTACCACTACTAATTATTATTAACATGTTATTTTGAAACGTGACCTATAAAATTCCGTAACATATCTCATACCAAGTTTAACTTGTAAATGTTTACAAACAAATTTTATCAATGACTGTTAATTTATTTAGTGTTTGCTATCGCGTGACATAAATTTTAATAATAGTATATAATAAGTAATTGCGTGTTGAGGTTGGAATGTATGTAGTACTTAATCATTTACTATTTATTTACCCAAAGTTATTATACTTATACATAAGACGAAATAATAATACCACATTCTCATTTAAAACAAAATCGAGGCAGTCATAAAGAAGTAAAAACTCAAACTGTCGACAGAAGTAAAAACTCAAACCATGTTCTCTTTTGAATTTTTAAATTAATTATAGGAATTATTTAAATTTCATAATTATTACATTTAAATTATTATCATTGGTCTCTCTTTCACATCTATTGGCACGCCAAATAATAATTACATACTTTTATATACAGTTCATAAATTGGGCTGCACAATATCAATATTCTAATATTGTAAGTACAGAAGCTGCCATACGGTCGGACACGCTTACTAGCATGTCATGAGGTGAAATTATACATTTATCTCCTGCCAAAAAAATACCGCTGAACGCGCTTAAAGAAGTTTTCACTTCAAAATAACGTTTTATCTATTTTATTCCGAAATAAGAATAAATTATTGTTTATATAAGATTAAATGAATATTGAATTAATATTCGATTGATAAGCTTCGGATGACAACAGCTCTACCAAGACGTTGACGTATTATATTGTTTATATTAATTCTTCAAACAATTCCAGAGGAAACTTTCACCAACGTTCTATAAATATATCGTAACGCTCATTGATGTGAGTGAATTATTTTGTTAGAACAGTTTTTTGGCTAACTTTTACAACTTGCTAACAAATCACCGTATTGGAATATAAAATACATATTCTTGTATAGAATTGAACGACATACAACATTTAATGTTCTGATAACGTTTTATAAATCGATAAACGCCAGCGGCACGTACGAAAAAGCAGGACTCATTGTCACGTTCTGCTCGAGCCGAGCGTGCAAACGAGAGCGCGGAACAAGCGATTGAGAGGCGCAATCGGCTTAAACGTTAGGCTTGTGACATATATATCTATATATAGAATAATTCAATGCAATTCATAAAGTATGCAACTATCCATCAATGTTTTCTTATGACGTCACGTAAAATTATCGTCCGTAAACCGACTTTACAGACAACCGATTGATAAATCTACCTATTCAAAATTAATTCGTGGACAAAATTGAATTGATAGCGAATTTCACCAAATTTTTACTTCCATCATACATCATTTGTTTGTAAATAGAAAAAAAGACTATTTTTGCTAAATGATATTAATTTGTATTATTTTTTTTTAACAAAACATACAATTTATTTTTAATTTCCCATTTAATTAACAGGGATTGGGATTGCGGACTTGCGTTAAATGAAACTTTAAAACTTAATAACAATAAAATATACAGTCTAGCGCTATCTAGTGACGAGTTATGGTAAAATAGTTAAAATACAAACGTTCTGTGTGAACAAGATATGTGTCAAGTTTTCTGTATTTGGGAGTTTAGTGATATCAGATTGAACACCAATTTATTTATTCGTTTATCATATATATAGATATGTAGTGATTATATAGAACTATAATGAAATCCAATTAGCATATTACAAACCTATGGGTTTTTTTTAAATAAAACTTTCTGAGCAATCTCGAACTTATTTTAAAAAATGAGAATCGTTTTTGTCTTATTATAACATATGTAATATATGTTGTAATAATGTTATATTATAACAAATCTCACTGTCTGCTCACTCTTTCAGATATATCCCAACTCGATAAATAAAACAAGGACATAAACATAACGTGTCACGGTAAAAAAACCATCGTCATCGGAGCAGTTGCTGACGCATAACTGCATGCCTTATCTAACCGCAGTCACAGGTAATATGAGAGATGTGATAACATGCCTTCAACAACGGCCACCAGGGGGAAACTTAAAATAATGTACATGAGTATTGTAACAAGTAAGCTTACGTTAGAGGTATTACTTACTTTTTTTAATAGTTTATACATTTTTTGATGTTAAGAAGGTAGTTTTTGGTCTAGGTGTAGGGGTAATCTCAGGAACTACTGGTCCGATTTGGAAAATTCGTCGAACGAAATCGTTTCTTACGAACGCTGCCTTAACGATGAGAGATATATGATTGAGTTCTAGAAAAAAGTTGTAGCTTGATAATGCCTATCACCGCCCAACGAAGTGGGCACGGGTCAGCTATTATTATATGTTGATACGCGAATTACAACAAAATCAATAGCAAACAAAAAATCTTGATGTAAATACACATCGATGTATCAATATTTCATAGCCATCGATAATTATTGAACTTATACATACAAATATATAGTATATGTATACCAGTTAGCATCCATTTATATAATGTCGCGATGCTAAAAAATTGGTATGTGTCAAATAATGAGTCAAATAAAAGGACTATTTTTTAAAGTAAACTGAACAAGATAAATTCATTGAAAATTTGAACAGACATTTTTATTCCGCATTGAAATAACAGAAAAAATAAATTGTCTTTAAATATAATTTGAATAAGCGTATTATTAATGAGTAATATACATTTTTTGAGGAAATTGAACGATCTACAAAAAACGTCCGAATCCATTCCTCACTATGTCGACATGTTGAAGGCTTCACATTTGAGGTAATTTTTTTTTCGTCATTTTGAACAGTATTTTCAAGATGACTAATGAAAAACAAATTGTCGTTTTATTTGCTTGACCTCAATGCATAATATAAGAAAAAGTTTAAAGGAAATAATAAAGGAATTAAATTCGAGTGTAATAAAGCCAGGTTACTTATTCGTACGTTCAATTACTAAGAAATAAATAACAATTAACAACAACAAAGCAACGAACTGCGAAACGCATCAACAGTAATCCAACTGGTTGTAAATATTGAAGTGTTGTAATCTAATAAAACGTTTATAGTAATAGTCGATATCCCCTCCGCTACGGTAATTGTTGTACAGCACTATCGCTTCAAGGTTATATCAATAGAATATTCCAGTCCGTTTATAATTTTATTTATGCATCTCTCATGAATTTTAACTTTCCATTTTTAGTAACGTTGTTTTTGCAAAGTTCAGTGAACAGATACCACGTGTCCCGAGGTCAAGGAGAATAAAATATCGTGCTCTTGCACCCGCCCGCCACAGAGGACAACAGGGAGGTTATGCTGAACTGGACCAACCAAAAACCTCAACACAGCCTTCCAAGCGCCTTGACGCCAAAGGTACGAGATTCGATTCACATGCTTTCGTACTCACCGGCAAGCACTAAGCCTGGGATGAGAGGCTTCTAACGTATATAACACCGATAGCAACCAGAACTTCTTTTGTAGAAAATTTAACGAGGTGTTCTTCCTCGGTTCTTTTTTAATGAGGATTTTTCTTTTGGTTTGGGCCTACCCATCCCAGAAACCCTTCCGATAATTATTTAAAGAGGTTTTCTTACTGTACATTTTTTAACGAGATTCGCTTCTCATCAACTTTTTAAAGAGGTTTTATTCCTCCAAATTTTTTATCTTTTTTTTTTATTTCGCAGCCTCAAAACTGTGATTCCACGGGGTAATTTTTATAGACGAGTTCTTCACGTTCACGTACGAACTCTCTTCTGAGATTACGAGATAATCCACGAGAACAAAGAAGGAATAATTCCCTTTGTCTGAACGGTGGCAGGGTGAGTACACGCCGAACCCACACCCTTGTCCTTTCTGATGATCAGAGGAGTACTGGAAGGAACCTCGTTTGTCAGTGTATTAGCGTCGACCAAAATGGTCGACGTATGCCCGAAGTGAACCACAAGGAACACTATAGCTTTTATGTATACTATCTAGGACATAATCATTTGAAGAGACATTTACGCAGGCCGGCATGACAACGACGACCGCTGGAGGAGGGCGTATCTCTCGGTGGTCGCCATTGTTTTTCGATTGTACTGTGCTTACCATTAGGCACAGCGCAGTCACTTTGGCGTGCTACAATAAAAAAAAATCATAGTGATAAAATATTTTTAATAACTATTGTGTATTATTTCATAGACATATTTTAGCAATTTACATAACTATAATATCAAAATTAAAAATATATATAAGAATGCGGTTTCGAGTTTGCATACAGTATCTACTCATAAAACCAATATTTACATAATACATATAAAGAAATTTTAATAAACAATTATAGAGATTTTGGGTCACATAAACAATTACAATGAAAATAGCAATTATAAGTAATGAATATATATGGTGATTGGCTATGTACTCTTGCGTTCCATAAATAAAACTAAAATCCTTTCTTAATGATAATGTAGCTTTCGATGCCTGTACTGTAAAAGACAAAAATCACACTGAAATTCTAAGAAACTTGTAACAAAGGTTTTTAAATGTTAATCGGACGAAAGGTGTAGAAACATAAACAGAAAACAAAGAATTCTGGTATTACAAATAAAGTAAACATACATGGTCGATTATATCCATTATCAATTAACGCGTTAAACTATGAACTGCATTATTATCAGCAATCTATACATTCCTGCTTGGGCCAGCGGTCCGGGCGTCGCGTCGCGTCGCGCCGTTACATATCTGACCATCTGACCCGCTGGCTTGAATGTTGATCAGCTCCGCATTAATATGGACGACACGGCCTTAATTACATCTGTTTACACTGTACAGCTAAGATTATGTAGACCGAGATCAATTAACATAGCCAGTTTATACTTATGTATTGATTGAATATAATCAACAGAAATTTTGATATATTTCATTCTTATCCAGTACATATTTTAATGTCTAATTTATTATATCCCATTAAACGATTTCTGATGCAAAATAAATATACTTACTACAATATTTATATGTGCTACGTCCACAGATGTACTATATTTAATGCAGCATTTCTTTAAGTTTTAAAATATATACAAATAATAACGTCAAGAGACAATTGTTTATATATTACCTAAACTAAAAACAACGCAACATATATATTCACGCATTTGAAAACTATCAGTTCAAGAAATCTCGGATCAAAATATCAATCGATTCGCAATGAAGTTTATAATTGACATTGGAAGAATATAAAACTGTAGATCATATGACAAAGACACTAATCGCATACGTTATGTAACGCAAGCGTTACGTTTGTTACACTCAATGCGTTCTACATAAACCCTAAAGTCTCAATAAGAGGTTATGAGAATAATTGATTCATAAATTCGAAAAGCATCAATTATGTTTGCCAGTAGGAACATCAATTGGCATGGTTCATTTGAGCTGGTTCACATTGTACTGTCAACACATACGGAAGGTTAAATGTTAACGTCTGCCATAACTAACACGAAATTAATATTAACCATGAATAGATCGACAAGAGGTAACCATTTTTATAATAATTTGTTTCATGTAGTTTTCTTTTAAGACCAAAATATCTGGAAACAATATTCATTGAGGGTACACAAACTTATACGTAACAAACTGTGAATGATCGATGAACTAATAATTTCCTGGTCTGGCCTATTACTCCAAATTCTTACTTCCTTTGTTTGGACTAAAGTAACAATTGGGACGTTTATCACTTGTTCGTATCTTTAGACTGATGTCATAGTTCGCATAATACGACAACTATTATATATTTTCATCGTCACGAATACTTAGTAGCTGTCGCTTTTGTAACAAAACGAACAATAAAATCGTGAAGTGAACATAATCAGATATCTAACTCTGTTTTATTTCATCTAGATATGTATATGAAATACAAAAAAAAAACACTTTTCTAATAAATTCAACCAAGAATCAATAATCGTAAAGTGACGCTGCAAAAGCCCAACAAGGTAAAAGCTCAAAACCAATCAGATAATAAATTACCAGGAGGTATTGCAAAAAGTAAATTGGTTTTCAATAAAAACGACGCAGAACTTGCGCTATAATTCATCGAATCTAAGTAGCATTATTGGTGATTCATCAATTTAAATTGATTTGTTGATAAAATCAATTCATTTGAAATCTTTTGCAAAACGCTACAAAGGTTTTTTAAATGGAAAAGTGAATAACAGAAAGGTGATACGACGCGGATATCTGATAGAGGGGGACATAAGAATTATTGGTTTAATTTACCAGGTTTTAGTCTCATAGAAATTACATCAATATGAAACATTATATGGAGATGCACGTTTTACGAGGCCATACCGACAGATAGATCACATATTAACTGAGACCGTTTGCCTCTCCACGAAACCATTAATAACCATCGAATGCATCACGGAAACGAGAGCCGTCAGGGTCTAATAAAGACTTGTTATGCAGAATTTTACTGGAGCATTGCACTGCAGCGGTGTGCTGTGGTATAATTAAGGGTCGGTGACCCGTTGCAGAGCACACAAAGGGAGCTAGTGCTAAAATTTAGCCTCCTACTGAACGCTGCACGGTTCCGGGAAGTGCGCGATTCAATTTCTGCCAGACGGGTTTATAATAGAACAATTTTCTTTCCACTTATCATTAGACGAAAATAATTACAGTAATATCTCTTAGTAACTACGGTTACTTGAGTTTCTATAGTAATCCAGTAAGTAGTTATTTACTTATATTTTATCTCTGTCTTTATCTACTCGGCCTTCATTTATAGAACAATGAACCTTTTGTATTTCCACATAATAATTTTTATTTAGTTCAAGTTTATTTCAGTCATAAGCACGTCTGTATTATACATACGTCTTACGTACGTCTCTACGTATGTCTTATCAAAACGCCCTTTAAATTATTTTTTAAATTCAAACGTAATACACAAAGAAATAAATACAAACATAATTTATTAAGATAATTCACGCTATTAACTATACAAGAAGTATTAAGTAGGGCACCGAGAAAGTGTAACGACCCTGCACGGTATTTAATGCCTCTAAATGCTTTTACACGTCTGAGAACTACGTACTGGAATAATTTCAACATAGTATTTTATAATCCTTGAGGTATAAAGTATAAAAAATAATTATTAAAAAAATGTCACTTTTCTATAACGTACCTCCATCTTTTCAAGTTAATTATTATATAAGAAAAATTAACTTAAAGTAAACATATATACTGTCTACGCTCACGATTTCACACGCGTTTGTTATATTTGCTGATTCCAAGTATCTACGCATATGAATTTCTATAACGACCAGTTTAATTACAAATTGATCTTCAGATATGCCATATCTGATCTACGTTTACATATTTATGTAGACAAGTAGGTTTACTAGAAACAATGATTCAAAATACGATGGTCGTATCTTTCCTTTAAATAATAGAATTTATAATCGCAAAGATTTCACTACCACGTTGTATTATTCCTTAAAAGGCTCCGCGTCTAATGGCTATGAGACAATATAGTAAACGCATCGACATTCATGGCGTCAGTCATAGTATTGTCCAAAACGAGTCAGCCCCGTTCCCGGCCAGCTTTTTGTTCAGCTACGTGAGACTCCGCGGCGCGTCTTAACGAGCATCAAACCAGTTCCACATTTCATCGCGTCATACCAAATCTGGTAGTAAATACTTGGACACTCCGTATTACTCTCATGAGTTTTTCCTCAACTTCTAAGACTAATGCAATTGCTATGTTTGAAAAGGCAACGTAACAGATAAATACACAGAATTAGTTTAAAAAATTATTATCCTAATTCCTCACCTCATATTATCGCTATCATATATTAGGAACTTTCACTTGTTTATCAATAAGACCGACAGCATCGAAATTAGACACCGCAACAAAGGGCGAAATTCTTCTTATTATAGTACCATAGGGAATTATAAAAAATAGTACGATTAGATTCTCTCCTTTCATCTTCTAGGAACCCGGTAATAAAAGAGTTATTCCATTGTTTGTAATTCTGGCAACACAAAGTCGAAGTTACTTCGCCATCAAATTTCAAAAGTAAGTGTTATAAGTGCCTTATCTGATATATTTAGTGTCTTTTAATTATACGTTCAAAAGCTATACCTATGTATTACAATTTAATGTGTTCTGTTTTGCTGTAATTTTTTATATATATAATTTAAAACACTTTAAGGCTTCTATTACAACTGTGTGCTTCATCGTATTTCCCATTAGGAACATCTCAGAAATCAAGCTAATTTTATGTCCCATCTAAATCAAGTCCCCATTTGTAACTTTATTAACTATCTTTATTAACTAAATATATAACTATGCTTAATAAATTTAAAATTACTATACTTTATTTCGATCTGAAAATATACAACATGTTACTGCAAAGGTCAGAATATTGGTAAATCTTAGGCTTTACATGGAAATTTTATGATTTTCCAACATAAGCTAGACTTTCCAGGGTTTTCACATTTGTAATTGACACATATTTTGGTTTTACCAATGAGTAATAGGAATCAGCAATGAGGATTGTAAATAAACAGTTAATATTTATCTAAATATGAGTGCGGTTTGTTATCTAATTAAAAATATAATTGTCTACACGTTCAGTAATCTTTTTTTTAGTACACAATAATCACTGTAACGTGAGATTGTTACGGTAAATTATTTCCACGCATACGGGTTGAATAGTTTTTAACCCAGTCGGGCAGGTTACAACGGAAATGTAGGTACACACACCCGAGTTAATGAAAATCGCATCCTGCTTGTCGCAACCGTCGATCGACTTGCATAGATACCATACTTTGGTTAATGGGGGGCAAATGGAATGTAATGATCGAATCGAGATCGCGGATAAAAAACTTACCTTGACACACGACGTTACTTCCTTGAATACTGTGATCGCATATCGTTGATAAACTATAGACAATATAGTTGACAATATATCTATAGTTGATAAAATATAGATAAATAACTATAGACAAAGATGTAATACAATTAGATTGTTGTATTGAAATATTGTTAATTATAGTATGACTTAAGTTGTTGTAATGGACATGTTATTTAAGAATACGACAAAACAGAAAACATGTCAAACACCAGAACTTACCAAATGGTGGAATCTAAAAGGAGAGAAAATTCCCGAGTTCTGCAATCAACTTGACAAATTAGAAGTTGATGTTGATTCAAATGTTGACACAATATGGGAACATTTACGGAAGTCCATAATTACAGCAGCGAATACGATCCTTGGTAGAACAAAAGGCGGAAAAAGAACTGGTAGAGAAACTTGGTGGTGGACAGAAAGTGTACAGACTGCGATACAAAATAAAAAATTGGCATTTAAGACCTGGCAGTCCACACAGACTTCAGAAGATAGAGAGTCATACATTTTGATGTCATGATCTCATATAAAAGATCGCCATTGAGACCTTTAATTGTTTTGTACCTAGCAGGATCGCTGTTGCTCCAAATACGCTGTTTTGCGAGCTTATAAATGTTCTTTTGGCCTTCTTTGCTATCTAATTTCATGTAAAGATCTTTCTGGGAATTTGCTTGCTCAACAGCTATGACTTTCTTGGTGGCTTTTTTAACTTTTATGTATGACTCTCTATCTTCTGAAGTCTGTGTGGACTGCCAGGTCTTAAATGCCAATTTTTTATTTTGTATCGCAGTCTGTACACTTTCTGTCCACCACCAAGTTTCTCTACCAGTTCTTTTTCCGCCTTTTGTTCTACCAAGGATCGTATTCGCTGCTGTAATTATGGACTTAGCTGTTGCACTCGTACTTACTACCTTTCCCTTTATAAATTGGAATTATGGTGCTCAATCTCCAAGCGTCGGGCATTTTAGAAGAGAACAACACACAGTTGAAAAGGTTGGTAAGCAGTACGATTCCTCGCTCGTGTAGGAATTTCCAAGCTTCCACTGGGATTCCGTCTGATCCGATGGCTTTCTTGTTAGACATCTTTCTTAGGGCTATCTTTACCTCACTCGGATGTACTGGAGGTATGAGGCCCAAATTTTTCGCCGTTTGTGGACATTGGTTAGCAGCTTGGTGAGTGTTTAAAAGCTGTTCATAATATTCTTGCCAGGCGGTTTTGATGTCATGATCTCTATATAAAAGATCGCCATTGAGACCTTTAATGGTTTTGCACCTAACAGGATCACTGTTGCTCCAAATACGCTGTTTCGCGAGCTTATAAATGTTCTTTTGGCCTTCTTTGCTATCTAATTTCATGTACAGATCTTTCTGGGAGTTTGCTTGCTCAACAGCTATGACTTTCTTGGTGGCTTTTTTAACTTTTATGTATGACTCTCTATCTTCTGAAGTCTGTGTGGACTGCCAGGTCTTGAATGCCAATTTTTTATTTTGTATCGCAGTCTGTACACTTTCTGTCCACCACCAAGTTTCTCTACCAGTTCTTTTTCCGCCTTTTGTTCTACCAAGGATCGTATTCGCTGCTGTAACTATGGACTTCCGTAAATGTTCCCATATTGTGTCAACATTTGAATCAACATCAACTTCTAATTTGTCAAGTTGATTGCAGAACTCGGGAATTTTCTCTCCTTTTAGATTCCACCATTTGGTAAGTTCTGGTGTTTGACATGTTTTCTGTTTTGTCGTATTCTTAAATAACATGTCCATTACAACAATGTAATGGATAAGTCTGGAAACATTGAAGCCAACATTCAACACCGGATAGCCGCAGCGTGGCTCAAATGGCGAGAAGTGACGGGTGTTACATGCGATAGAAGAATGCCTGTTAAACTCAAAGGTCTTGTCTACAAGTCCATTATAAGACCAGTCCTTATGTATGGCAGTGAAACATGGGCTGCAAATAAAAAGAACATCCATACTATCCAAGTTGCCGAAATGAAGATGTTACGGTGGATGTGTGGCATAACGCGGCTCGATAAAATCCGCAACGAATACGTGCGAGGTAGCCTAGGAGTTCGCGACATTGCCGATAAGATTACGGAAAGTAGGCTGCGATGGTATGGTCACGTGAAAAGAAAGCCAACAGACTACGTAGGGAATTTAACACTCCAACTATCCCTTCCTGGTCCAAGACCCAGAGGCAGGCCCAAAACAAATTGGAAGGGTGTAGTTCTGAAGGACATGAACGAGTGCAAAGTTACCGAAGACGATGTCAAGGACAGAGCGAAGTGGAGAAGTAAAATACGGAAGGCTGACCCCACCACCATGTGGGACAAGTAGTCAGGAAGAGAGAGAGAGTGTGACTTAAGGAAATAAAACAATTTTAAATTATTAAATTAGGTACTGTAGATAGGTCCCAATAGACATCAAGGAGCGCTGATATCAGGCAGGCGGCCTATCGTAAAAAATTAAGTCAAAAATTGAGTATAACAGAGTATGATTGAAAATAGCACCAGTTGAGGGAGAGAGGAATAACAAAACATGTTATGCCAACACTACTTAGGTGGGATAAGGGTAAAAAGGCGATGATGACAAGAAAGGTTTTAAGGTAAACAAAAAGTAGGCAAAAATAATATTTCTGATAATTATTTATATGTTTTGATGACTTTGAAGCGATGGTTACTTAGTGGTAGTGTGTTTTGTTGCTTTTCAATTACAATCGTGAAAATGGCAGGAGCTTTCGTCGAAGCAAAATATCGTGATAAAATTACAGAATATACCTGCCTGAATTATTATTGCCTGCTTGGTTAACTAGGCGACTTCAAGTAAGAAATTTTTCACGAAACGCCTATAGGTGTATTATGTCAGCAGTATTAAAAAGCCAATTCCTATCTAAACCTATCGAAATTTAACATTAGGTAACAACACAGTATACCGGAAAAACCTAGAATGTAATTTAAATGTATTTTTCTATAATTAAATAGAAAAGTACAATAAATTTCATCAACTCAGTAAATAATAAAGGCTCACGACACGGATGATATCACGAGGCTATTAAACTGCACAAATCCTGTTTCTAAATAACTACGAGTCTATAACGTTTCTAAGAAATATGTAGTCGTTGCATTTATCCGAAAACCGTGTCACCAACTTCCATCGCCAGTTTTTTTGATGATAAAAAAGTTTTATTAAATATGTAACTACGTTGATTCAAGATCAGAAGTCGGTGTGACTTTTGTTATATAATTGGATATTATATTTTTTTTAAATATTGAAATAATTACAATATTAATGTGGAATAAAAAATTAATTAGTTGTAACATTATGTTATCGATGAAAACCCTGTTTGAATATTCGTATCCTTCTTTTGTTCTACGAAGTATTCGTTTCCAAATAATTACCGGTGCTACTAGAGAAAGTGTATAGATTAAAGGTAAAGAATATCGATTACATAAAGAGGTCCAGTACGTCGTCCAGTCGTGTTTTCCACAATATGTAACGCAGGAACCTACCTCTCTTTTTGCCGTAATTAACATTTGAGCTGTGTTTTCTTCTCTGTTAGACGTATCCCCTTCTTAGCTTCCCTAATTATTTTTATAACTATTTTTCTGGTGGACCATATGTAAGTTTAAAACACTGTTAGTCCGTACTCTATATATTTGTCCTTCACGGATGACATTAGAAATAACCTTATAAAATATACCTTTGTTATAGTGCCATGATTCAACTACGTCCAGGCAACATAAATCAATAACGCTAGCAAAGATGGTACAGCAAATTAACGCTTCAGTAACGTTAACAAATATTCTTCTACTATATCATAAAACGTTTTTTTAAGTCTTTTCTACCAATCTTCAGAGCTCTTTGGATTGATCTGATGTAGTGGATTGTAACGTTTATATATTTAAAATCCAAGTAAGACGAAAGCCGAATATAGAGTAATTTAAGTTGTGTTTGTATGAAATTCGAAAAATGTTATAATCTGTAGATTAATGTTTTTTTTTTTACAGTAGCACGGCAAAATGACTGCACTGAGCCTGAGGTAAGCACAGTACAATCCAAAAATAATGGCGACCACCGAGTGACACAGTATCCATCGTCGGTCGCCGCTGTCATGCCGGCCTGCGAAAAGCTGTATATGCACAGGCTGATCCCGAAACGCGACCCGCAAAACGAATCACTATGACGGGCTTTTTGGCCATATACATGGTGGTTGCGACCCAGTCAGGCTGTAAAACCCTACCACCCCGCTTTCACCATTGCCTCGTTCGTTATTCAGCAGGGTGCACCACGTGTAGGTGAGGTTGGCTTGGAAGTCTCAAGTCTTCGATGTTATTCGACACCCCTTACACCCCAAAAATGTTGTTTAAGTTTAGTTATTTAAATATACCGAAAAGAACTCAATTATTTATCCTTAATATATAAAAGCTTAGATTTTTTAAAATAAATTTAGAGTTAATTTATGGAATCTTGTAATTTTATCGATTTCCGGCCATAGCGGCTGTTTCCGCTATTCTTCCGTGTACCTACTCTGGTTGTCTATAAAACCAACTTTAGTTTGGAAGATGCGTGTAAACAATATACATGTAAGAAATGTCCGGCGTCAAGCTCATGGTACGTACGTACGGTACTTGGAAGGATCTCAAAGACTTTCATCTAGGTTCAAACCATTTCAATTTGGACGCTTGACAACCAATTTATTTAAAGGCTTTAACAAACTTTATCATGTGACAGTTTAACACATATTTCTATTGTATTGATGCCACTAAAATACGTCGCTACTATAAAAAAATATATCTCTAGTCGGTTTAGACATCTAAATAAACTAGATTCTTCTTATGACTTGGATCTTGTGAAAATTGCTTTGTAGTTTCATGAGAACTACGTCTTTTATATACATTAATTGTAGGATGTTTTTTTTTAATATTTTGATTATAATTTTAACAACCTTTTAAAACCCTCACAACCCTTTCAACGATTTTTGCTTGTTTCTGTTAATTCTTATCATTATTGCAAATTACCATGACTCAGTATAATCATAGTAGCCAAGATAATAAATACTTTGAAAATTTCAGACAGTGTTTGTTTTTCCAAAATTGGTTCAGAGTTTTCAAACATTAGTACAGGTATACAACGTCCACTACAAATTTATATACATACATATATGTATAGAACTATGTGACTAAAAACGCACTATACAAAAAACACTTTCTCCGAGTGAATCTCGAGTCAATGAAGACTTAAATATAAATTAAAATGATTTACGCGTTGTATTCGGAGCTCGCTCAAGACGGTTCATTGTACGTAAAAGGAATAATCATTCTTAAATAACGGTTATCACACATAAACTTAGATAAATGGCTTCTAACTTTAATTGTTTACTATACCTGCTTATATTCTCTTGGATATATTAGTATGTTAACTTTTTTGCCATATAGAATGTATCATAGATTTCTGTAGATAAAAGAACCAGCATTTTTTTTTTATGTCGTAGGAGGCAAACGAAATGATGTAGACACTAACGACACCAGGGGAGTCGCAAGTGCGTTGCCAGCCTGTGTTTAGGGTGAAGGAGTGGGAGAGGACAGTGCAGGGCTGGGGAGAGGAGGTGGGCCCCCAGCGCTTTCACTGACCGAACGAAACGCAACAATGCAAGCACTGTTACTTCACGTCGGTTTTCTGGAAGAGGGTGTTACTACCCCGGGCGAGCCGACCCATTCATGCTGAAACCAGTAAAAGCTTCAGCGTAGCTCTACCACCTACTAAACCATGACCTATTGGACCATGACATAATCGGCTACTATACTACATTTCATTTGATTCCTTTCGTTTATGCGAGATTAACAGAGAAAAATAATAACTTACAAACATAAATCAAATAGCACGTATAAATACGTAAAGATATGATTATTGACCGGTACAAGTATACACATACATACAAAGATACGTCAGAATTTTCACCCCATTGCATCGGTGTATAGGAAATATCCGTCAGCTAACCTTGTAAATTCTCTTTGTTGACTTATCAAGCTAAACTAAGTATCTATTAAATAACTAAAATTATTTACTTTACTTCCTAAATATTCTCTACATGTTAAACTAAGTTTTAGACATCTCCAAAACATGTTTATCAACAATTACATACTTATTACTATTACTTTAACAAGTGACCTTACTTCTTTCCTTCCACTATCGACAATCAACTCAGTTATCTATTTCCAAAAAAATGTTAAATATCTTTTAATATAAGACTTTAACAACCACACTGCTTAACCTATTTATAGCACGGCTAGGTACAATCACCATTTAATGCAGTTCAAAGCGGTTCGCCTCGACGAATCCTCACGTAGGCATTATCAAAGTTAGTTAGCTACCGATTGACCTTTGCCAGTCGCATTATGCCGTGTTTCTAGACAGTTACAAATAGTATTACGCTGGACGATACCTAAATCTCGGCCATTAATTATATCGTTATTAATTGATTTAGCTATAAATAATCGGCGAACTTGTTTTGATCATACATACTGTTTTGATGTTTGAAATTTGTTTAATTAACAATTTTCGTTTTATTTTAAATCTTTTTATTATGTATCAATTTACGAACTAAATTTTCTAAAATGTTAAATAATACTCAAAACTTGAATTTTATTAATCTATGAGATACATTATCAAAAGATAAACCATAATTTTAACTTCTTCTATACACACAATAAAAAGGTAAATGCAACGTACTTTTTAAATTTTTGTGAAAAAATTTATTGCAGGTGTTTATAAGCAATAATATACATTTTAATTATTTTTAGAAATATCTGTCTCTCTGTCGGTCTGTCTGTCTGTTTGTTTGTTAGAACACACATGACTGCTTAAGTACTGCGTTCACGATACAACCTCGCTAAGCATAATTAATCATATCCTCGAGTAACATTTCGTCTTTGTTTCATTACAATTAGTTCACTCTATCAAAAGTTATTGTTTAATTTAATGACGACGAGCCTTAAATACCAGAGAAATGTAGATAAGTAAACGGAATACATTCAAATGATCTTATTAATAACTGTTTTTTAGATAAAGTTTCACGTAGATGAAGCCGCAGGCACAGCTAGTATACTAAAGATGTAAACGCCGTTTTTTCTTTTTTTATTGTAGCACGGCAAAATGACTGCACTACGCCTGATGGTAAGCATAGTACAATCTAAAAACAATGGCGACCACCGAGTGAGAAACACATCGTCGGTCGCCGCTCTCATGCCGGCCTGCGAAAAGCTGGATATGCACAGGCTGATCCCGAAACGCGACCTGCAGAAGCAAATCATTATTACGGGCTTTTTCGCCATATACATGGTGGTTGCGACCCAGTCAGGCTGTAAAACCCTACCACCCCGCTTTCGCCATTGCCTCGTTCGTTATTCAGCAGGGTGCACCACGTGCAGGTGAGGTTGGCTTGGGTGTCTCAAGTCTTATGATGTTATTCTAGTGATGTTTCGTTCTAAGAAGGTAAATCTTGGATACGTACTTCGCAGATCTGACATTTTACATACAAATACGTGCGTGGTTTTACACGATTTTTGGAAAGCCCAGGCTGAACAAACGCATCGCGTGTTCAGGTATAGTTTGTTTATCTTAGCTAATATTATAAATGCAGATGTAAGTTTATATGTTCGTTTCGCTTTCACGTTGTAACTACTCAATCGATTATCAGAAAATGTTGAAAACCAGTTGCCAGAGGTATAAAAAAGGACAGAGTAACTTTTATTCAGAAAAAAGTACTATTCTCGCGTTCTTAAATTTATTTCATATTAATGAGAAAGAAACCGCAGGCAAAGGTAAAAAAAAATTTAAGGAGACACACTTAATTATGTACAAAAATAAAGTTACATTAGTAACCCAAGTACGAAGTTAGCTACCTAGATAAACCTAAATTAAGCTAATCAAACTAAGTATTGCTAGAAAATCGTTAAATTAGCAATTATTCGTAACCAAGAACAAAATCTTAAAAATCAAGTATTAACACTGACACGATCGGAATACAACGCCCACAGACAAACAGAAGTGCTTTTTATCTGTCACAGATAACACAAGTGGTGACCACGGGTTTAGTCCTCCACGAATTACAGATAAGCACTAACCGGTGAATAACAAAAACAGATCGATTCCACCGAGATTAGGCATATCGACTGAAAGGGTGTGTCTATAAATGAAACTCAATAATATTGAATTACTAACGACAGATAGCATATAAAGCTTGAAGATAACGTAGGAAATGTAGTTCACACAATATACAAAGCTTTAGGATTATGGTTAGATTTTATGCTTTGGTTAGATACAAATGATGCTAATTCGTCAATTCATTATTACAAATCGGAATAGTAAGTCAAGATTTATCTGCGTTATTATTTAATTGTAAAATTAGGTTACGTAATTATTAATTAACCCGTAAAATAGAAAATTTTCGAATTTATTTGCCATTTTTTCTACACAATATTTAGTACCCAACAATTGAACGATTTAAATAAAATTGTTTGATACTTAATTTACCTTTATCACAAAACTTATACCAGAACCTGATCAGAAAAAAAAACCAGAATAGGTACGCATTATTTAAAAAAAAGTAATGTAAATTGATTTAGTCGTTTTCGAGTTATGAGAAAACTAACAAACAAACAGAAATATTGCCTTTTATTCGTAAGAATAAGGATTGGATAAAATGAATTAAATCATATATAAATACACGTTTCAAACAAATTCACGTATACAATACGTAATTCAACTACATAAAACAAGATTAAAGATAAAATCCAATAAATACGTACTGAAGAACAGTTGATAATTCCAGACACCCCTTTGGAGCAAAAAAATTTCCTAACATTATAAAAAAGGAGCTAATTCCGCTTAGTCTTATTCCCAGAGTCGTATTGGTCAACTTATTACAGCTACCTAGAATGCTAGGGACTAGCACCGTGTTATTCGTAATCCTACATGACGATAAGTATCATCTCTAAATGGTCGCCACCGTTTTTAAAAGACAACATTTGTTACAAAACCTACGCTAATAATATATAATTTACGTAGCAAATAATTTAATGCATTTATTGTGAAATCAAAGTTTAAATGCGCAATATAATCTCACAATCTTATTACATTATTCTGTTGATTGTTAACGTTCCTCAATCAAACTAACTTTCATTTGAAACCAATTCTGGTGCCAAAGAACGTGACATTCCAATATCGATCGATCGGTAAGTTTTTTTTAAAGTTTTTGAAGATCAAAGACTCGTCCTTGTTTCACATTAGTCCTTTTGTAATTCCCGTGGAGAGGTTGCATTCCCGCGCTGGGGCGCTGCCGCGCATCTTTAAAAACTAAGGTGCATGAAGACCTGCCTACCCGGACCGTTGTTCCAACCAATGGCCTCAAATGTTTGCCCCGTAAAACATTTAACTTTAATGTTTATTTATTAGACAACACAAAATATTACTATTATTATAGTTTTTGTATCAATAAGTATAAATTAACTAGTTTAAGGTTATAATTTTGAAACTGGAATTTTAATCCTTGGTTATATTTATAGGTTTATAGATAAATTTCTGACATAAGACGTTAAAGATTTATTAGCTTAACACTAGACGAATGTAGGGCAAAAGATAAACATACTCTTCGTACTATCAGTGAAGATAAAATAACTGCCTTACTAACCTGATGGCTCGGCGCAATCACTCATAATCCAAGTTGCATTTTAACCTAAAAGAGCACCTTTAACACGGTCACTTTACGCGAAGGTCACGGCTTTGTCACGTTGCATAATATCACATAACCTACACGTCAAAAGGGTTTTACAAAAAAAATGCACCATCAAGGATTACTGTTTCTGTTATCATAAACACACCAATGCACAGTTCGTTACACGTTTATTATTCAACAAACGACGCGAGTTTCCATTTAAAACTCCATCAGGTAGCATATTTATTGTGTTATGTACATAAAACAAGCACCATTGAGGAGTCGATATAGTAAGTTTTATACAATTTACGATAAAACATGTCACAGCCGCGCTCTGCAATCCGTCTGACACGACGAATATGGCGGATGAATTTGAACTACGCTTGCGCGCGGTGCGGAGAGTACAACGCTGATTGTCTGCAGTCTGCCGTTAGGCCAGGTAAAACAGGGTAAACGTAGCGTTATCTAGTATATTTATGTGGAACTATTACGGAATAACCATAGACGATCTATCTCATTATTTCTTTATACTACGCATAGATGGCGACGAATAATTTACATACTATGTTTCCTTAACTAAATTCTTCGATTGTACACCTTTGTGTCTTTACATAAATACAACGCGACAGTAAACCTTAATTCCGACAATAAACGATGTGAAAAAAATGAATTTAAAAAATTCACAGCCTTATGATGATTTTAAATTGTGAATGTTGTTTATTTATACTTTGCGATTTGTTATTGTAACATTTACTCGAATACCTACCTACCTACAAACAAATATCTGAGTAGATACAAGGTATTACCATGTACTTTTGTTGTTGCCTTGTTTCAACTGTAGTCCGGTGAAGCTGTTAAGGGCTTGGTAGGCCAATAGCGTAGTCATTCCGAAAAAAAAAACTTGTTTCAACTGACCCATTGCATTTAAACTATTTGTATCGCCTATACCCATTATAGATACATTCGACTAGTTATATTTCACGTTAATACGTTGTACACAACTCATTGGAATAAAGTTACTCATGCTACCCGGGTCAAGCAGCGCTCGCACGCACAGAACAATAATACTCCTAACGGACTCGCACCTGTTGCGTGTGACATTCATTATCCGTTGAATGCGGTAGGACTATTGATAAAGTATCGAAATATCGATATTATTATTCAGAAATATCGATATTTGTAACTAATACTTTTTGACGATATATCGATAGTTCGATATTGAAATATAGATATCGACGGTCGATATATTTTTATAAGTTGATATATTTTTATTAAGTTTCTATATTTCATTATATCTCAATTTATTTAAACCAAAAATCATTATAAACTTATTCTACTCTACTTTATTAACACTATATTTTATATTATGTTTATCTCTTTCCCAATTGTCATCACGAAAACTATTTTTGCTTTTGTTACGCGTAAATTGAAATTTGTGGCTTTTTCTAAAATATTTACTGCTATGTTATTCTGTAAAATTAAATTTTACTCTACATTGAATTCCTCGAATTAGGTAACTAACATGATTAATTAGGTACGGGTTAATATTATATTTGCTGTAACAGGTTTACAGACAAGCCTTTTTTTAAAATAACATAAAAGTTTAAAATGGTTACTGTGGGCTATCCTTAGTTACGTTTCGATTCCAATACAACGATTTTTCGCTACTTTCTATAAATATAATACGCGGAAGATATTATCCACATGACAGTGAAACTCGTATTGTAATCCGTTGCGTATTTTACAAGTGTAAACAGACAAAGTTATATGTTACTAGCTGTTACCCGCGGCTCCGCACGCGCTTTTTAAAAATTTATTAAAAAAATATATAATTGTGAGTGTGTACATTACAGAAACGCTTTTTCAAAAACATTTGTAACTACGATACGAACGCTATCTACTGTAACATGTAACGTGTACATTAGATATATGAATACTAATAGTATATCGAATGGGATGGGATTTATCACCAGCGACATACCTGGAACTTCAACCTACTATATACCAAACTCAGTGCTCACTAACACTATATAAGAAAGCAATGAAAATTATAAACTATACATTATCGAACAATATATCTTAAATCTTTTATTTTATAGATAGATATAATATGCCCGTATTGTCGATATACTTAAGTTATTCTTATACGTTGCTATAATAACTGAGTTATGTAGAAGCAAACATGGTAAATAAAACAATATGGAAGCCAAATTGACCAAAAAGATGATATAATTCATATTACATACAAATATATGTCTTTCAATTAAGTATATTTATTCTTGGAGTCAGTAAGGCACACGTCTCACGCAGTTGTAACATATTTTTAATTTCACACGGACGAATACAAAGGTAGCAGTTAATCACTACGTAGTGTACCAATTCAAATAAAAAAAGAATCATTAAAATCTGTTCACAATTAACTAAAATATCGATTAACATACATAAAAAAATACATACAACCGAACATAGTAACCTCCTCCTTTTTCGAAGTCGGTTAAAAAAAGTCCTCTGTCAGCTTATCTGTTCGCGATAAAGTCAAAAACTACCATTTTCATGCTGTTTTCACCAGTAGATAGAATGATAATTTATGGGGAAGGTTTAGGTATAATTTGTCAAGGTTTTCATTTTATTATCCGTCTCCGTCCGTATAACGTCTTCCGAGCCCGCTAGTTATCTGCCCGTAAAAGCCCCGTGAAAGTCGGTCCAATCAATTAGGAGATAGTAGGATATTGCGGACGAAGTCTTGAGAATCAAAATAAAATAGTCTAAGTTACTTCTTATAAGGTGAGTTATCTTCCAGTGAAAGTCCCGTGAAAATCAGTTCAAGCATTACGGATATTCCACTGCGTCCGAAGGCGAATAAAAAACCTAAATTATTTTTTATGAGGTCTGTTATCTATCAGTGAATACCCCGTGAAAATCGGCCCAAAGTAATGCGGACGAAGCCGCGGACAAATAAAATACAATATGTCAACCGCTATAATTTCGGTTATCTGGCAGTAAAAAGTAAAATTCCCGTTAAAATAGGTCCAGTCGTTTTGGAGATTACCCAGAACAAACAAACAAACAGACAAAATATAATAATATAAAAATATAGACAAAGTATAAAAAAAGTTTTTTTTGGTCATTTGTAGCCATATCCATTCATCAAAAAGTTGTTATTTTAATTGTACATACACAAACTTTATTTTTATAATACGTAATATAGAACAAATAAAAAATTGGAAATAAAAGTAGTATAAAATGTAGAATACGAAAACAAAATAAACTTTGAAAATGTTAGCGTTGATACTTACCACATAACATCAGAATTGGCAGTATGGATTAATTCCTTCGCCTATGAACTATTTGAATAGGAAAAAAAAATAAACTTTGAAAATGTTAGCTTTGATACTTACCACATAACTTCAGAATTGGCAGTATGGATTAATTCCTTCGCCTGTCCTATTGGACGAATATTATTACTACTACTTACCACGTTACCATGGCAACGTATATAATAATAACGTAATCGCTCAAAAGCAAAAAAAGTGCCCGATTTTGAAACATTCTTCATTGGTGCTCTGCTTCTATTGGTCTTAGCGTGATGATATATAGCCTATAGCCTTCCTCGATAAATGAACTATCTAAAACCGAAAGACTTTCTCAAATCGGACTGGTAGTTCCTGAGATCATAGCGTTCAACCAAACAAACAAACAAACAAACAAACAAACAAACAAACAAACAAACAAACTCTTCAGCTTTATATATTAATATAGATTAGTATAGATTAAATATTATTGTAATATATATTAAAATAATATAATAGCGTTCGAAAATATGCTCACACGATATTAAACGGTCAAGATCATAACTCATTAATCCTACAGTAGGACTGTTACTGAAATATAGCGGCCAGAATACCCTTATAGGTGCCTTGACTATAGATTTTCAAAAAATGTTTGCACCTATCCAGCCTAAATTTAAGTTTCAATACGCTTACGATAATACCTACAATATTCGGTAACCAATAACATATCTATCTATATTTTAAAGGTCAGAATCAGTGAGTAGATGCGACAAGATCGCGAATTGAGATCGCACAATGTTAATTAATTATACTTCCGCTACATGCTGTCTAGTTAACGAAAAATTATACTTAACTATAGCTTCCTCGACACACATCATCTTACAACAATCACGATTAAATGAGGATTACAAAGTAGAGATCATTAATTCATCGATATTGAACATGAAAGATACATCGATGGGTTATTACACACTAGCTGCTCCCTACCCTCTCCGGCGTGGCATAGGTGTATATGAAAAAGTCGGACCAAATGTACTCTTTGATGTAGTCCGGTGAAGCTGAAAGACCTTGCCAGGTTAATAGCATAGTCAGTTCGAGAAATGTACTCTTTACAATACGACTACGTAATGAAATGAAATTGCAACTGAACGTCAATTTTGTCAATAGTTTTGAAGATCTACCTACTGTCTTGCGACTCATTGACTCATTCATTTTTATATGAAGATTTTTTAACCAAAATTTTTCACTTTTACGTGGAACGTTTCATACATTTCCTTTGAAATTATATTTTAAATTAGTAAAATAGGTGCGGAAATTCTAAAGTGGTGTGCGTGTGTAAATTTCCTTGGTGCAAATACATTCGGTAATTTACTTTTATATGTGTAGAATATATAGAATATATTAGTATAGAATATATAAAGAACCCAGCCTAACAACAATAATTTACAACACTATTCTACGCGGCATTTTAGAATACAATAGTCCTGTTTGGAATCCTTCCTACCAAGTACATTCTGACAGAATTGAACGAGTACAAAAGTCCTTCATGTACCACCTGGCATATTCAGATAACAAATGTCATACCTTGAAAACTTACGAAGAACGCCTCTCGTACTACAAAATTATACCACTTCGTACTCGTAAAAGGAATTCTGATATCGTGTTTCTCTTTACATTGCTACATGTCACTACAATCACAGACTTTCCCTAACTTGAACTTTGCGATTCCACGTTTGGGTAGTCGCCTCCATAACAGAAAAACTTTTTATTTGCCTCATTGCAGAACGAATATCGGCCAAGAGTCCCTGTATATCGTATGTCTTCTTTCTGTAACGCTGTTTGCACAGAGATTGTCATATTTTCAGGTTCTGTTACCTCTACCAAAAATACTCTTAAATCACTTAAATAATGTAATTTCTAGGTTGTTAGTTTTATGATATACTTATTTTGTTTGTGTACCGCCTAATATATGTTCTCTATATTTTATATGCATGCTGTGTCTACATCTAGAAGAGTACAATCATAACATGGTTTTTCTATACTACTAAATTATGTATGTAACTAGATTGTAGTCAGTTTTGTAGACAAATAAACTAAAAAAAAAAATAAAAAATATATATATTGAGAATCTATGTTTTTGTGATAGTTTCTCGGTAGAATAGATAAACACTTTTGAAGAATAAGAAATATAATTAAAATACAAAAACACCTAGTAAACCAATACACAGTTCGAAAATTGTGAAACGGTGTTTATGTTAGTTTTTACGAATATTGGTATACAGTATACACATGTCTTGTTCCATAATCGGCCGGTGTATCCCTAGCTAGCGACCGAAATCTTTGTAATCGTCATAGCTATGACGACAGGCGAGAGATTAGAGTTCTCGATGGTCGATCTTGTTCTTGGATGTCACCAAGCTCACCATCAGGCACATTTTTTTCGAATTAACTAACGTTATTCGGCTGATAGGCTTTTTTTTATTGTAGCGCGGCAAAGTGACTGCACTTTGCCTGGTGGTAAGCACAGTACCGTCCAAAAACAACGGCGACCACCGAGTGACACACTATCCATCGTCGGTCGCCGCTGTCATGCCGGTCTGCGAATAGCTGGATATGCACAGGCTGATCCCGAAACGCGACCCGCAGAAGCGAATAACTATGACGGGCTATCAAAACTTCACTGAATTTTGACCATTAGTATAAAAAGAAACACCAGAATATCGTTTTTTTTTTAATTTGATGTTTCTCGTGCAGTTATTACTTAGTGACTATAGACTTTATATTCGATTAGTTTCTGAGATAGATGTTTTTTCTGATATTGCTCCTGCCTATGCTTTTTTTAAGAACGCTAGCTACCATCCTCAAGTTGATAGTCTGTTGCGAAAATCCTATAGATGTATTGCAGCAGCTGTATTCAGAAGCAGTCTCCAATCTAGGCTTAGTGTGTTAACCATCTTAAAACACATCGTCATTTGACATGTGAGATTGTTTTCAAACACTAAAACATATATATCGGTGTTATTACAAAAAAGTTAAATACGTATTGAACTCTGGCTTTAAAAAGGTCTCATATTAAAAGCACCGCGGTCGCTGAATGTTCGCCATCTTGCTCTTTTGTCTCGCTTTGGTTACGTTAGGTTAGGCTCGTGAAAAAGGATAACGCGAACTTGCCTCGGGCGAGCGCGGTGCATTTATTAGGAAACTTTTTTAAACCAAGTATTTAATACGTATTTAACTTTTTTGTAAGTATAAATCCTCTAAAACAAAGTCGAAGCATTTTATTTTTTTATTACCTATAATTTACCTATAATCAGGGTAAAAATAAAATTCACAACAGCTTTAATTGAACATTATATTTACACACAGTAACATCAAATATCATTATTAGAGAAAACATTTTAACAATAACAATTCTCTTTATTTTCTACGAGCTCGGTGTCTTAACGCCAAGAGTGCTAGGATGTGGAAACAGACATACAATGTGAGAAGGGCGAATATGTCATACCAGAAGTCATCACTTTCAAAATCATAAAGGATGAGCACCTGTTCACCGGTGGTTACGCATGGTACACCAGATTCAGTTGTGTTGGGACAACCTGAAAAAAATAAACACTTCGTTTAGTACAGAACCGGTATTTGATCGGGCACGTCGCGTCGGGGAAGAGTGAGACATTCGGCGAAGATCAGTTTGCTTCGCTTCTCTAAAGCGTTCTCGTTGTCGTACAGCGCAATGACTATAATAGACAAAGATAAAACTATACGAAACCGAAGTTAGCGGGCTATCTCGATGTTCTTCCCGACATGCTAAACCGAAAACAGAGTACTGTAGATGTTAGACATACTATAAAGATAAAGTTTTTAATGAAACACGATAGAATGAGGGCACTGCATTTATTGGTAATTACGCACAGTAAATCTGCCAATAACAGTGACAGCCGAAAAATCTTCAATTCATCGCCAACCATCGGCGGATCACTCTTTTTTTCGAATTGACTACGCTATTAGCCTGAAGGCCTTCACAGCTTCACCGGGCTATGTGGTTGACCTCGAAACGCACTAAACTAAGAGAGTCAATGCTATCACTTTATTTATTGTGACCAGGATATCGTCGAGTATCCAGGGTTTAAACCTATCCCCCTTTAACCCTTAAATGCATATAGTTGGGAATTGTCTACATTCCATTTTCACTTAATTGTATTAAAAAACCTGATTATAAACAGTTCTGAAAGCATGTTAAACCTTAGTTGTGAAAGAAAAAGTTGACATTGTTGGCGGGAAGGTTGTTGTTGTTTCATAATTCAAAACAAAAATCATGTATTTCAGGGTTAATACTAAGTTTACACCGCCTGATACCGGGACACAACACGCCTAAGTATGCCACTATGTCTAGTGTTACAATAGATGTGGTACGACCCGGTTTATAATGTTGAATTAATTTGTAACAAACATCTACAATAAAACTATAATGGTCTACGATTGATAAAATCTGGTCAAGGAACCTTAGAGATTTTAATTTTTTTGGAACTTGTTAGCAATACAAATAACGTTTTAAAATATGTGTAACTATTATTAATATACCTGACAGATCCCTTTTGCTGGGAATACCCTCGTGCAAAGGCAAACAAGATTACCTGAGGTTACAAAACTAATGTTGAATGCGAATGATCTTATTGTTTACTCAGTTGCCAGGTATCGTTCGTGAACTATACATAGTGGGGATAATTATAATAACTTTGAGAGCAATACTTAACAACCTTAATAATTATGGTATACCGTTTAGTATAAATATATAATTTATATATATTATATAAATATATATAAATAGGCGGGTAAAAATAATATTACCTAATTATTTTGCAAATTAAAACTATAATAGATACTTATTTGCTATCAAATAAATAGAATGACGTTCCGTTTTGAATTAATATTATAAGTACACTAGGACATGAAAAGACTATGTATTTCGAAGTACCTATATAAAAAAAGTATTTCTTGTAAATTATTGGTCAGATATGACTTCATAAAAAACAGGGTAGCCCTACTGTCTGTAAATCTGTTACCTTGATAATTTTTAGTCTGTGATAATATATATCCTTTATTTTTTACTCATAAAGTTGCATTAATGTATCTTGTATAATATTTGTAGCATGTTCGTAATATACTTTAGTTATTGTGTACAAGTAATGTGGAAGTAGTCCGGTGAAGCTGTTAAGACCTTGCTTGGTCAATAGCGTAGTCAGTTCGAATAAAAAGTAATGTGGATAACAAATAAAACAGAAAATGAATTATGATACCATAAAAACTCCCTGAAAAGTTTCAATAAGAATCATTTTGTTAGAAAACTCAAGCCAACAGAATAGCCTCACTTTTCTAATACCGAATATTTACCCACTTGACGATGATAGTACTCATTTTGGTAACTATAAAATAAAATTTATATATATTTTATCACATTTAAGACTGTTGTAAGGAGCTTAACGGTGTTATTACAAAAAAGTTAAATACGTATTGAATACTTGCTTTAAAAATGTTTCGATTTAAATGCACCGCGGTCTCTGTATGTTCGCCATGTTGCTCTTTTGTCTCGCTTTGGTTACGTTAGGTTAGACTTGCAAAAAAGGATAACGCGAACTTGCCTCGGGCGAGCGCGGTGCATTTAATTCGAAACCCTTTTAAAGCAAGTATTTAACTTTTTTGTAATAACACCGTTATAGCTTTGAATAGTCTAAGGGTTAAACCATATAATAACATTGATAAATATTATAAAAGAAATTTATTAAAACCGTATCAAATTTCATGTACGAGATCCCTGAAGATTGGAATGCATTGTAAAAATGGCTGTATAAATCAAGTCACCAAATGATACACATTTGTTAGCGTATTTTGTTTATAATTTGTAAACTAATTTGAATGTGCCGTTTTAGAAGTTGTAAACAATGTTTAAACCAGGCATTCGATTTTTAGAAACATTTAGTTTCTTTAAAACTAGCCCTTTAGCGTTACGTCGTTGGTCTGACAAATATTTGTTCGCAAGAGAGAAAAATGTATATTATAGTTTATATACTCTCTAACTCTCAGACTACGTCGATATCAAATGTCATTGTGATCGTTTCAAATGTTTATTCGCGAAAAGGTATCAAATTGACACCGTTACTACCGCATTTATTATATTAATGTGGATAGTAAAAGGTAATCGAGCAGGTAGACGGATATAGGAGTAAAGGAATACAGAAAATATGAATAGATTGTGTAAAATATGATATGTGTATGTAGGGCGTGAATACTGAGATGACATCTGACAGGCGACAGAAGAGTAAATAATGTTGTGCCGGCCCTAAATAGGTGGGATAAGGGAGAAAAGAAGAAAGTGAAATTAAAAATTTTAGTGTAACTTACTAATATTTGGCACACCGTCCCATTGCAGTATGGACATCGCTTCATTGGAGTACATTAACCAAGACAGGTGTCTTATCCACGATACGTATTTCGGCATCGAGCTGCAACAATTATTCCGATTATGCCTACTTAGGTTATCTTAAGTAAAGAACATTCTAAACTGTATTCCCGATACTATAAAAATTTCATGCGTGAAACTAAATTACGTTTTATTAAAATGCTACAACTGCAGTAGGTAATAATCCACTCGATTCTCTTTTACTCACTTTAAAAAGTACATAGTAGTTTACCTTAATTTAATAAAAATTCCTGAAGTCATCATGAGTGAATAGTCAAATGGTACAAGGTACGCGATCGCAACTGGCATAGAACCAAAAGCACAGGAGAAGAACGACCCTGAAAGAAAAACAATCTGTTAATTTATTGCAATCAACAGATAATCCAAAACTTAGAAAAAAAGCGCTAATAATTTATAGAACACTAGCTGTGCCCGCGACTCCGCCCGCGTAGAAACTATTGTAAAAAAAAACAATGACTAATAAAATCATCTGAATTTACTTCTCTAATCACCATTTACTTATCTAAATGAAAAGTTTCTCTCGTAGTTAAGGCTCGTTGTCATTAAAATTACAATAACTTTTGATAGAGTGAACCGGTTTTTAATAAAACTGAGCCTAAATGTTACTCGGGGATATGCTTTATGATTCTGAGGTTTTATCGTGAACATAGTACTTTAGCAGTGATGCGTGTTCATACAAACAGACAGACAATTCTAAAAATGATTGCAATGTAGTGTATTACTTATTCCAAGACGCCTGCAACATATTTTTTTCACAAAAATCTAGGAAGTACAGACACGTTAAATTTACATTCTTATGTAGATGATTATTATACGTATAGATTAAGAGTTTAAAACCTCTACATGAATTAAACAAAAAACAATTCCAAGCCACCGTAATTAATACGTCAATAGACTATTGAAAAAAAATGCCGACGCGACTGCCTTGAAATATTTTATAATAGATACCAAAAATACATACGAACTAATAACGTTAGCGTTAACGAACTGACACTATGATGGAACCAAATTATTGTTGACACAAAGATGCAAATTTTGATGTCTTGAGTATGAACATTATGATACTAATATTTTTTTATTTAAACATATACACTTTTATTATACACTATGGAAACAGTAGCTTTGACCCTCTATCATTATTAGAGTATGTAAACCGGCGTCTTAAGTTTTTTTTGTTTTTATATTTTTAGTAGATAACGTTTTTTATACTTTATATGTATTAGGATTTGTTAAATGAAGATGTCGTCCGAAATGGTAAACACTCTTATATTGAAGGGCTGCCTCTCGAGTACAGCTATTGGAACACGCCTATAGATAACTGGCGACTAAGTTTCAACTTAAGAATGGTAGGTTGCCAGCCAGATGGACTTGTATAAAGTATAACACGGCATAACTGGATAGCATGAATAACCAATTCAGATTAGCGTAATAATTTAACATTGCATTCTCATTTGTTCCATCAAGCTTGCGCCCTCCTACGAGCACTGTTGACTTCCTTTTTACCATTGGTCTTTCAATAAAATCGTTTGAACGTCATGTCATTTGTCCATAGAATAAGTTCGCGTAATGACAATTAATGTTCAAGGATGATTTATTCAAAATTCTACGATTACCCTTGATTGATTGATTACTCTTGTTGATGTAATAATATTCACGACAACTTAGTGTCAAGACGAAGAGTAAAATACCAACTATGGGATCTTGTATGAGCAATGAGCATCTATTAAAAAAGTATTAAAATCGGAACAGTTTAATAGTATTCGGGAATTAATATAACACTTCGAGCTTTAGAGACATATAAACCTTTAGCTTTTATTTCGTAGCCTGTCGTCTTTCTTATTTTTTTTTATAGAAACAGCTAATTGATAGATATCGTACTTTTGGCGTTCCGTGCGACAGAGATGACACGCTATAAAAATAAAACTATACCATTATCTCTTTTCTAAATATCGACGTGTAACACTTACTGCCGTATCAGTACGCGATTTTCGTATAAGCTTTTTATATCACAAAATCCCTGCTTTGGTTTTACACGTAGTTTACCATTTGACAGGGTTTTTTTTTTTCGAACTGACTATGCTATTGACCTGGCAAGGTCTTTACAGCTTCACCGGACTACTAAGGCAAGCGCTTAAGGCACTCAGCTGATTTTTGTTTTGGGTAACATACACAAGGGTGCACGCACACCTCGGCTTGGGCTGTTACCGAAAAAGACGCGTCTGTCCTAGCTAAACTATACTAAGCTATTCATACATATATATGCATTTGTGAATTATGCAATGAAAATTGCATGATTCACCAATGAATACGTCTATATCGGAATTGAACATTTGACAGGGCTTATATGGTAAGAAGAACGTAATCGAACTCGACACAGGTGGTATAAAAAAGGCAAGTGACATAGATTACAGAAAATGTCGACCAAAATTGCAGTTCTTATATTGCGAGTTTTATTTTTCAAGCATTTTTAACTTGTTTTCTATCTTAATAAGCATGGTGTTTTACTATTGTAGTTACCTATGAATATACATATTCATTATTAATATATATTGTACTCAATTTCATAAGGATAAAAAGTAACATATGTTGTTAGTCAAGGAGACCTTAGTTTTCTATTAGCGAAAGAATTTAAAGAATCAGTAGTTCTGGACATTACAAGTAAACAGACCTTTTACCTCCTTATTATAATAATATAGATATATAAATAGTACAGATGAGTTTTTGAGGGCTTCTTGGTCTGTCATGTAGTGGATTTTATTTTTTATTCATAATCTTGTTTCACTTGACTCTATATTGTGTAAAATAGGTGGTGTTTTATGTAATATAGTTTGTTTATTGTGCATAAGTGTAGTGAATGGAAAATAATACCACGTACCATGAATTCCGAGATGCCACAAAAACTACATGGAAAGTTCTAACAAGATGGCCACCATTTTGTTAGTTCATTGAAATTTTGTCAAGAAACTTGTAATATCGATACTTACTTGACAATGACAGTAATAGTCTACTAGAAGACTGGTTTCCAAAAATGGAATAGAAGAAGAACTTGTAATACTATTAACTACTCGACAATGGCAATAATAATCTAAAAGAGTGGTTGTCAAAAATGAATTTAAAAAAAATAGAATAGTACAGTTGTGAAAAGGAGCCAGCCAAAAAATCATTAAAATACACAAAGTAAATCAAAAACTCGGATTCAAATTAAGCTTGATTCCATACTGCGAAATTTTATTATAATAATATACAAATGCTTTTATTATTCACCTATAAAATTTAACTTCTATACAGATCCAGTTATTAAACTGGCGTCAAATTCTAATGTTCTACTAAACTTTTATATTGAAGATCTGTAAAATGTTTATAATCAATAACGTCAATCTAAACGCAATCATAGAATCGCGAAACAAGTTTATAATCATATTCGACGACATGAGTCTACAGTTATATTCAAATGTGTAATTTACGATATTGCCCATAAAGCAATAAATCATCCTTTATATTATATCATCGCGTTATTATAAACGTAAGAATCTATATGAATGGTATTTAAAATAGCGAGTCAACATTATTTTTTAACTGTGTATGTATATAGATTTAAAATTATAGATATACATCTATACCAGTCTATACTTCCATACTAATATTATAAAGAGGAAGAGTTTGCTTGAACGCGCTAATCTCAGGAACTGGTCCGATCTGGAAAATTCTTTCAGTGTTAGATAGCTCATTTATTGAGGAAGGCTATATACCATCACGCTACGGAGTGAAGCACCAATGAAGAATGTTTCAAAATCGGAATTAACGTACGTACTATTTAAAAATAGTTTTTACTTCTAGGTAACCGCAGTCGCGAGTTTAACTTAGTGTTAGCCCAAAATAACTATTACACGCATACAAAGTGTCGCTGGCAGAAGCTAGTATAAAGTAAAATGCTAAACTAAAATCAAAGATGAAATCTAAAGATCTTCGACATTTCTAATACTAGTTCTTGCTAGCGGCTTCGCTCGGAAATGTAAATTTGATCTATCCTTCGGGAACAGTACATTTATCCAAAATGAATATACATATATATATATATCCCTATATCCCCTTCTATACCCCTGACATCGTATATAGATTGTTGGTGATGACTGGTTGAGTAATCGTGACGTGACAAACGCACTTTCTCATTTATAATATTAGTAAATACGAACAAAATAACTATAATTTAACCTTAAAATTATAATCAATTACTAAACGCTATTTAATTTACCACAAGAAAGTGCAGTAGTAAGTTACGTTCTTTCTCTCTGTCTCCCGTACGTGAAAAGTTAAAACTTTTGACTATTGTTGTAGACAACTATGGTTTCTCTAACCTTTATATTTTATATAAACTTTGTTTAAGAGATAAATTATTATGACAAGAACTCGGTACTCACCACATGCAATGGCGACGTTCAACACTAAAATAGAGACGAAAACTGTGAATCCTATAGCGTACAGAGTACTTCGGAGACCGGCAAACCAGTATACAATAAGGGTAAACAGTGTTGGTTCTATCAGGAGTCCTGGAAGCTGTTGAAATTGTATAAATATATTACAGGGTTCTTTTTTTTATTATTGTAGCACAACAAAGTGACTGTACTATGCCTGATGGTAAACATAGTACAATCTAAAAACAATGAAAACCACCGAGAGACAAACTATCCATCGCTAGTTGCCGTTATCATGCCGGCCTGCGTAAGTGTCTCTTCACGTTACGCTTGAAGGACCCCATGTCATAGGAAGGAGGGAACACACTGGCCGGAAGATTGTTCCACAGCTTCACGGTACGGCAAAGATATGACGTTGCGAACTTTTTAGTTGGTGCCCAGATACAATTTACCGTAAAACTGTGGCTCCGAATCTCAGTGCACGTGGTTCGGTTGTGGAAAGGGGAGGAAGGGATTAAATTAAATAGCTCTTCAGAACACCCGCCGTGATATAAACGTTAGAACACACTCAATGAGGATATGTGCCTGCGCAACTGAGGCGGCTCTATATACACTATTACTTCTGCATCATTCACAATGCGGACAAACCGTCTCTGCAACCTGTCCGGGTACCCAAGGGGTACTTTGTAGAACTGTCCCAGAGGTGCGAGCAGTATTCAACGCAAGGCCGACATGTGTCTTGTAAAGGAGATATAGTTGTTCAGGCGTGAAACTGTATTCTGGTACCAGTTGGTTCTGGTATCAGTCGGTTTTACCCATTTCAATGGAGTACGTAATAGCCTTGTCAAGTAAGATACATAATTAAGAGAAATTTTAATTTCTCAGGTGATAATGAAACTGAATACAATTATAATGTGAATTGTCGGATATTAAATATGCCAGCATCATGTAAAATAAAATATATGTATTATTCGTTCAAAGTACATTTTCTATTCATTTTCTATTATTTTCATTTCTATTCTATCGGCTTTACTATTTATTACTCAGACTAATTCACAATTTGGGTACTGCATATTAACAGACTAACTTGATATGTACTAAATTTATTTAAACCTATTTGCGTAAAAAGGTAGTAAGATTATTTGTTTAAAAATATATAAATTATAACTTACCAAAGCAATCATTCTAGAAAAATAATAAATTGGTGTAGAATACAATCCAGCTTTGAGTTCTCTGTTAAATAGAGGAAACTCTTCAGGGAACATGTGTAGAACGGCGTACATCGGTATGAAGGTGTTCTCAGCAATGATGATGAACAGGGCGCCTTGTACATCTTGGATACCGGCCTGCGTGAGTTGGACCGTCCCGATGAAGCAAAGACCGGCAGTCAAAGCAATGGCCTAGAGTAGTAACAAATACTATGTATAATTTAAATATATTTTGTTTTTTATACTTTGGAGGTGTTAGCGTTTAACCATAATCTTCTCTGACGTCAGGAGCCTTAGAAAAAATTCTACCATCAAGCTATAGTTTTATCACAATTTTTCTTTCACCAGAAGGTCCGACACAGTTGCAAGTGTTGGAACCTACGTCCGTCCACGCTATGTCCGATCACACAATCAACTAAGCTATCATCGCTTCAACGTGGGATCTTACAACAATATCTTACAAATATGTTGCTAAATATTGCAATTTATGTGATAATAATTTATCTACATTAAACATACTTTACTATTTTAAGTAATAAAATTATTTGATTTTTTGTTTGTAATGGATGAACTCATAATATACTAAATTGACATTAAAAATTCTTTCACCTATGAAAAGCTACATGATCGGCGCGTACCAAGAGCTATAATTTTATTTTAAACAGTTTCATTAATATACTTCTGCTACTTATCACAATAGATAATAACAAACGTATATGGGGCCGCTGGCACATCTAGTCTATATAAATAAAAATGAATAGCAAAATATGTTCCTAAGCGCAAAACTCGAAGACGGCCGATCCAATTCGAGTAATTTTTGATTTATTCCTTTAACCCTGAGGAAGGTTTTTATGGAGAGAAAAATTTGAAAAATTGCACAGAAAAACCATAAAATCAGTTTTCATTTTCTGTAACCATGAACTTAGCTTCAAATTGCTATTAGCAACTTGAAGGCATCCGTAATTGCGATGCTTTTTTTTATTTTTAATTTGACGCATGTAATTTTACCACTTTACTCGTTTTCTCAATTTGTATTCTGGAAATGAGAACAGTCTCTATGGGGCAGCATAGCAAATGTTCCATATATTGGTATGTATCTACTAAAAAGGCTGACTAAGAAAAAAATATCATAAGGCGAAACGAAGTTCTCGGGGGCAACTAGTGTAGTATAAAATAATGTAATGTGCACATAATTCAGTCACATCTATCAAAAACCGAAAAAACTAAATGTCAAATGCTTTACAATTCAAAGTCTTTCGAGACATAAAATATCGATTATTTATTATTTATCGATATAGCGATTATTATTTATTTAACACCAAACACCTAAAACCAAACGTAGACAACGTTACAACTTTCGAGTGTTTAAACATTTTTTTTATTTACTAATCTCTGTATTTTATTATATTGACATTGGTTAGAGCAAGTTCATTTGTAACAATATTCCGTTCATGCCATAATAACCGTTATAAAGACATTCAGTAGCATATTTACATAGAAGATTAGGTTATGTGCCATGATTAAGGTTAATAGTTGTTACACCTACAGATATTATTTGGAAAACCTGTGTTGAACTATGGTCATTAATTTATCATATGATATTTTTAACTCGGTTAAAAAACTGTATCTTACATTGAGTTTGAATATTTTCAAAACAACTATTAAGATGTAGTCACATTAACTAAGTTTCTTGGTTTATGTATGATTTCTACCTAAATATACTGTTGTTTAGTTTCAATTTTATACTTATAGTATACTGGCTTCTGCCCGCGACTACGTCGGCGTGGGATAGTTACTTTAACTCACGATTTCGTTTACGTAGAAAGTGAAAATATTTTTAAATAATACATACGTTAACCCCGATTTCGAAACATTTTTCATTGGTGCTTCGCTCTTATAAATCTTGGCGTAATGATATATAGCCTATAGACTTCCTCGATAAATGAGCTATCTAACACTGAAAGAATTTTTCAAATCGGACCGGTAGTTCTAGGTAGACTGACTAGGTAGTCAGTAGTTCCTGAGATTAGTGCGTTCAGGCAAACAAACTCTTTAGCTTCATAATGTTAGAATAGATTTCTATACTTTATAGGTAGTAGAGCCACGCTGAAGCTATTTCTGGTTTCAGCATGAATGGGTCGGCTAGCTCGGGGTAGTACCACCCTCTCATGGAAAGCCGACGTGAAGTAACAGTGCTTGCATTGTTGTATTTCGTTCGGTCAATCAGAACGCCGGAGGACCACCTCCCCTCCCCCCGTCTCATCTCCTCTTCCCCCTCTCCCTTCCCCCCAAACACAGTCTGGCAACGCACTTACGACTCCCCTACTGTTGTTAGTGTCTATGGACGGTGGTGATCACTTAACATCAGGTGACCCACCAGTTCGTTTGCGTCCTATGATAAAAAAAGACTCATTCATAAAGATTCGAACCTAGGTCAACCAACGTAGAGACCGAACGCATTATTCAATGAGCCGTCATCGCTTCATAATTATGGATATGTCAAAATAATATTTCATCTTCTTTGTATATACAACAAGTTTTTAAATAAAATGTTTTATATTGAATCGCCAATTTAAAAATGATAGATTGCAAAGTCTGTGTTTTTTTTCATGAACAGATAATATAAACATGTTGAATACTTAATTTAAAATTATCTCTAAGATACAAAGAAGGTATTTATTGTTTATTCGAAAATGAATAAACATGAGTTTGAATAAATAAATGAATAATTTATTATGAACAACAATAATGACTAAGACAAAATCGAATTTATACTTTTAAATTTTCTCTCTGAATGCTCGAAACAACGCGTGTGTGTGCGTGTGTTCAGGACGTACAATTAAATATGGAATATTAACGTTTTAAAACTTGAACAGTATACATTCCTATCCATATGATAAAACAGGTTTATTATTCAAATCCAAATGAAAAACAACTATAAATTTTGGTTCTAACCCGGTTCCAATAGAAGCGTTGCTTACAAATTAAGGTAGAAGCTAGCGAAACACTTTGTCTTTGTTTAAAAAAAATCAAAAGTCAGCAAAACCATCTGGCAAAATAAACCTTATTTTTACGCACCTATGATAGAATAAATAAAAATAGTATCAAGAATAAAACATTAAAATATAACGATTATTGCAAAACACTTACCAATTTCTGTAGTATACATAATAGTTGTACCCTCGGGTCTCTTACTATAATTATGAGATATCTATAAATTAACCACATGATCTTCGTGTAAAAATGTGGCGGTTTGAATTTATCTTCTTTCAATTTCTTTGAATCCTACAATTGTAATGAAATATTTTACATTTAGAATTACACTTTTGGGTGATTTAGGAACAGTTTAGATTTGTAACAAGACATTACACGATAATAATAATAAAACTTTTTATTGCACACACGTTGAAAATATACAAAATTAGTCATCAGTTTAAAATATGTGTACAGTTAGGCGGCCTTATCGCTTAGAGCGATCTCTTCCAAGTAAACCTAAGGAGACATTTTATTTTCATAACTAACGGGTGTCAATATAAATAGACAAAAAATACAAAAACTATAGAAAAAAGTAAAAAAAACTACAACAAAAAAAATGAAATAACGCAATACAATAGTTATATTATGACAGCTAGAGGTAATGCCGGTGGAGATTTTTTTAAATAACGTCACGGATCTTGCCTGCCTAATATAACAAGGGAGTGCGTTCCATAGGCGTACAGCTTGAACCGCAAATGATTTACTATAAAATTAAGTGTGACAGATAGGGAATTTGAGAGTATATGTTGAGAGCATAGACGGCGTGATGAAGAATCTCTGCAACCTAACATCTCGATAATAATATGTTTTCTATATTTTGTTATTGAAATAGAGTATATTATATTAGCATATCTCTTGATACTTGCAACACATACTTCATGTAGTACGTTACGTAAGTAATTCGATTTTGTAATTAATAATAAGAAATCAAATTATAAATTACTAGCCTCTGCCTGCGACTTTGTCGGCGTAGTAATGGTTACTTTGTGCTAACGCCAACACGCAACGGAAGCAAGAGGAAAAATCATCTCGATTTTGAATCATTTTTCATCGGTGCTCCATACCTATTGGTCTTAGCGTGATGATATATATCCTATAACCGTTCTCAATAAATGAGCTATATAACAATGATAGAATCGGACCAGTAGTTCCTCTGAAATTTTACAAATCGGCCCAGTTGTTCCTGAGATTACCCCCTACAACGTCACAAACTCTACCTCTTTATAATATTAGTATAAATGTACCTGCAGCTTGATTAATCAGTTGCAATTTACTTATACTGTTTCATTAAACTCTATTTTAAGTTATTTCTGTGTACATTCGACTTTAATATGCTGTCTTTTTATAATGTACGACGATTTTCTCATTAACATTGGTTAAAAATTATATAACCAAATTTTATACATAAATTTTAATAGTTTTTATCGGTAAATCTTGTGTTCGCCTATAACCGGCTATAGCTTATAAGAATTTTAAATGATGTCGTTTAATTTTATTACTACAATCCTATTCTGTATTATTTTATAGTGTTCGTATTACAAATAAATAAATTAATCTATTAATTTACCTAACGCAGTTATAATCAAAACTTTTATTTACATATTGTTTCCAGCAAAAATGTTACAAACCTCAATTTCGTTGTCAATCAGATGGTATTCTAATTGAATTTCCATATCCAATTCCTTAGCGGCGTCGCTAACAGCGAACTGATCGCAAATGTTTTTAATTGCGAGTCGTGAAGCCGTTTCAGATCCAGGTGTTAAGGCTAACACTTTGATGAAGTAATCTGTTGGGTTGTACGTGACCGGACAGTGGTAACCGAGACTGGGAAAAAAAGGTTTAATTACTAGGCGAATACTAGGCTGATCTTTTTACACATTGGAATATTTGAATAAAATTTTATTTTGGAACGAATTTCCTTAACGCGACTTGCTGTAGGAAATTGATTAGTAGATATCGTCACGTAAGGAATTAGCATTATATCTCTTCGTACTAGTTTATCTTTTTTTTATAACATAGGTGGCAAACGAACAGCTGGGTCCTGTTAACTTAACCTGATGTTAAGTGACCACCGCCGTCCATAGACACTAGCGTCACCAGGGGAGTCGCAAGTGCGTTATCATCTTGTGATTGGGGGAAGGCGGGAAGGGGAGAAGGGGGGAAGGAGAGGTGGGTGAGTTGAGGGGACTGGAGATGGGCCACCGTTGCAAACACTTCGGTTTTCTGTGAGAGGGATGTACTACCCCGGGCGAGCCGATATGGTATGGAGTTATGTTTAGCCCAATATTTTTGATATTATCATAACTTTTTTGATTTTTAGTGCACTATATACGCATATATCCAAACATAATGTACATATTTCTGTGTTCAATGTCTAGAGACTATATATACCAAAATCGATTTTGGCATATACGACGTCGATAAACTATATCATTGTTGGACACCGATCACCATTAGAGTTGACCCATCTAAATGACTTTTCATTGAATCCGTTTTACGCTATCTTTTTTCCTATAAATCACCAGTAAGTGGCTTTATCCTATATTTTATTGCTAAGATTTATATAATAACGAGTAAGAAGTTGCAAAAGGTTGCGAGTACATAATATTGTGACACAATTATCTGTTGTGAAACCATTTGAACTAACTAAGAGACAAAACTTGCGTGTATATCTTCAAAATTTTAAGTGATAACAGTAGAAGAGTAAGGTGCATAAAATTAAACAAATAAAGATAAAAATTAAGTAAAAAAAGACATTACTATGATGTTGGGAAATTAAAATAAACAGTAGTATGAGGTTTGTCATTTACATATGTATTATTTTCTAGTAAAAAGCTATAATTATTTTTAATTTTAAAATTTACCGCGTATTGAAACTATTACTTTAACAGTAACAGGCGTTGACGAACGTAAGTGCATAGGGCCCCCTCGGCAGCAGCTCAAGCCTAGGTCCGTTCCCTCGGCGTGGAGCCCTTGAGTGCGCTGCTCGCGCGATACAGTGACACAAAATCTTACATCACTGCGACAACATTACACATATCACCTCCACACACGTGCACGCATACACGCTTACACATAATAAGGTGGAAGGGTTTTATTTTTTCCCTTATCAAACTGAAATAGTTTAGAATATTATCCGATACGAAATATATATAAGGGTTGTTGAGGTATGTATGCTTGGTACACATATATGTTTCAACAACTCATATATGTATGAATAGTTAGCTTAGCTTAGGTTAGCTCAGATAGGTCGCGAATCGCTTGTATCAGGCAACAGCCAAAGCCGAGGTGTGCCGCGCACCCTTGAGCTAGTTGTCAAAGTAAAATCGGCTGAGTGCCTTCAGCGCTCGCCTTAGTAGTCCGGTGAAGCTGTTAAGACCTTGCTTGGTCAATAGCGTAGTCAGTTCGAAAAAAAAAATGCATATCGACGGGAGAAAGCGAAAATGTAGTAACTTGCATTTTTGGTTAAATCACTGTTTACCATATTCTTGAATAAAGAAATACCACTCCGAATGTTGTGGGTCTCGCTTTCCTACAATTAAATTTTTCATCGATACCACCTTAGTTTTTTGCCTAGTTTTAGTACAATACATAAAAAAAAAGGAATTTTTGAAATAGTTTTTTGGCTTTGGTGTATAAATGGATTTTTCAATTTACGACAATTCCGCTTTCTTCCGTCGATATATAACTACTTCAAGGGCTTCCGTCAACTCTTTAAAATTATAGTTGACTAGTTATTGCTCGCGGCTTGCTTCGCTCGTGTTAATTTAGATTTAAACAGTACTTCTTTCTATGTAAAATTTAACAGATGTCTTCGTATTTACCTTCGATAACGTGTATACAAAATTTCACGGTAATTAGCTCAGTAGTTAAGTCGTGAAAGAATTACAAACAAACAGATAAACAAACATACTCGCATTCCAACTTGTAATATTCATTATGATTAGTATTAAAGCTAGTAGTACTAAAAATTAGTAGAGATGAGAATTTTACCTAAATTGCCTTGTACACTTAAGGAAAGTTACGGTAGATTAATAAACAAATCGCTTTAGATACAATTATTTTTATACACATGAATCTTGAATAACATTAGATTATTGATGAAAATTACGATGGTCATAAAACAGACTATATTACCCTTATTATTTTGTTATGTAATATCACGAAATTCTTAACGTAATATACCTTTCGAAAAAGTTTAAAGCTGCCGAATCACTCCCAGCAAATGCAATACGACCTTCTGCTAAGAGCAACAGCCTATCAAAATGCGCCATAAGCTCTGCTGATGGTTGATGTATCGTACATATTATAGTTTTCCCCTGAGAAGCGCTAACACGGAGTAAAGTCATCAACTTTTGTGCTGATGATGAATCGAGCCCGGTGGTAGGCTCATCACAAAACAAAAGCCCTGGGTCTGTAAGAAGCTGAAATAAAAGCTCTAATGTCAAAACTACCGGTAGTGGACATTATTCATAATGGCCAATATGCATATTTTGCTTCACCCAGACTTACCCCACACAGTGGGGTGTTCTGGATGATCAATATACATGGGATTACAGTTATAACCAAAGTAGTTATTATATTAAAGACTAGCTAGTACAGCGACTCCGTCTTGATTATTTATTATCTTAAAAGTATACTTTATATATAGAGAAAAAACTAAAAAAAAAAACACTTTGCTTACAAATTTTCTTTGTTAACAATATCATGGTTTTACTTCCCTTTTCCTGTGCATGAGCACCACATCGCTTACATCGCTTTTTTAGCGCAAGAAAAAGCACAGAAATAAACGTAGTTTCTTATAATTTTAATACTCATATATTAAATCATGATATCGTGATATTTTTTAGGTGAGGACTGTCTAAGAAGTAAAATAAAAAAAATGTTCGAAATCTATTCAATAGTTTTCGTGTGATGTGTAGATGAGAAGATAATTTCACGCAGTCATTTAATTTCCAACTAAGCATAGCTTGTGTTACTAAATAGCTGATGTACATACGTTTAAACATATTTAAAACCTGACACAGAATTGGTAATTAACACTTTGACTGGCACGTCGTAATCACACGTTTCTTTAAAGACGCTAAAACTTTTTTACAAATGTTAAAAGATAGCACTCTGGTCACCAATGACCACCGCACCGCGCCACGCCGTGGCGTCACAAGAGAAATCGTGGCCTGTCAATGTAGCAGTGACCAATGTAGCAGTCAAAGTGACAACCTCTTCACCTCAAAGTCTGTCATATTCGAGGATCGAAACCACAAACTCTCGGCTAAACAGTGACGCTTATTACTATAATTAAGTATGTATTACCGAATCATCTATTTAGTTTTGAATTTAATTTATATTATTTCTCAAATATTAAGTTTATAAAGATTAAGTAAGCTTTGGAGAGCTCAAAAAACCTTACTGGGTACGATTGGCCTAAATAATTTTGAGATTTACTGTTTTTATTGCAAATAACTTCACTTAAAGATTTTCGGCCAGATATTCTTTTTTACTGTATACAGAACTATATAAAACGATCCTCAATTTCTAGACATACTATTTTCGATTCCACTGATCATAAAACATTATGATCACTTAGAAAGATATTATTTTATAAATACCAATACTATACATTTTTGGTATTCTTACTATAAATATAATTGACATTTTAAAATAAAATTGCTATACCAAATTTTAAGTATCAGCGTTTTAGAAAATAATTAAAAAATATTTTTAAAATGTGAACGAGCATATTTATACATAGATTCTGACGCATTTTTGTTTCGGAATTTAAAAACAGTTTTATTAAAAATCGAAATGTCAGAAGAACTTACTGATATTAAAACTAAAGATACGTCATCTAATACATAATATTTTGACAAAACAAATGGCACGATAACGCACACATACGATGTTGCTTAGATACGGGCGGATTGATACGGGGCGCGTTCCACAAGACGTTCACAACGCTCACAACAGCCTTTTAGCCGTTCCACTAGACGACCGCGAGCGTTGCGGTCGTGCCGAAAACGTCATTAATGACGTCATAACACACGCCCACGCGAAGCTCACGACGCCCCATGTCTCGAGATGGGTCGACGTGAGCGTTGACAAAATTGGCGGGATTTTCAATAAAGATGGCGACCGTAAATATGTCATTATTTGATGCATTTATATTAAATAACGTATTGTATTAATTGGATTAATTAAATTTATTAATATATTTACATGAAATATGTTAAGTATGTTTTTATAATTTTAAATTCTATTTAAAAATGTTTGGAATCGTTAAATTCTGAGAGGAAATTAATAAATAATCACTTAATAATAATTTAATATTTTTTATTAAACCAAAAATATGTTTTATGATTTTATAATAAATAAAGTTAAATGAGAAAAATATATTATTTGTACCGTTTTATAAAACATAGTTCAATAATATATACAATTATCTCTAAATATCCTACTGTTGCCTCAAAAGACATTCTTATTTTATTTGAATGCAAATTAATTAATTACTGCACTAAAATTAAATATAAAAATCGAATTATACATTTATCTTTCAATATACTTAAAGCAATTTACATAACAATTATTACAATTTACTGTTAAACATAACCTCTTAAAGCTTTTGCTATATTATTTCTAGATCGCCATTTGTATTATTTACTTGAACGCTCACAACGCCACATTATGCGGTCCACTTGGGTGTACGATTGTGACGCCCGCAAGCAAGTGGTACGGGCAAACTTGCGGTCGTGAGCGTGAGCGTTGTGAGTGTCTAGTGGAACGCAGTCACGGTCGTCAAAAACAAGCTATCTAGCCAAGTTTTAACAAGGCGTTGTCGAAGCGCTTATGACGTATCTATATAGTTATAATATCATTGATTTATATTACGTCAAGCTTTCAATTATCAAAATTTACATAATTTTTTTTTGCTTGATGATTTAAAGTTTATAAATAATAATCAAATGATATACATACTGATTAAAACTTGTTAATAAAAAATTACATACATTATAATTAACCTACTTATCAGATACAAATTCATAAAAAAAAAATTATGGTAATGAACTAAATCGAGACTTCCGATTGTCTTTTCCCATTTTATTAATGGCTCAATCCGTGATTATCAATTCATTAAAATATTTGAATGATTTAGATAAATAGTTTTTACCTCGGTAGCAAATGCCAGCCTCTTGCGTTCTCCGCCAGATAAAGTTTTTCGTCCATCGAGGCCACCGATACGAGTGAACCTAGACTCGTAGAGAGCGAGTTGTCTTAGCAATTGATTGACTCGTCTCTTACGGGCCAATGATGTTGTGCGTCGATCCATGCGTAGACGAGCCTAACGAATTTACATTATTATCTTTAATTATATATATGCCTTGTATATGCTTAGTTAGTTTAAAGAGTTATTTATTTAGTAATTATTATTAACTTCCTAGCATCATCATCTTCAACCAATAAGAAACCCACCGCAGGGCCATAGCCCTCTTCCTGAAAGAAGGTATGGGTCTAATCACCACGCCAGCCCACGACGTATTAACGATTACAATCTCTGAGGAAAGGAACAAGAACATTTCTCAAGTTCAGGTTTTCTCACGATGTTTTCTGTAACCGTTAGTCGATATTATTATCAATTTAAATGACTAAATACGTGAATTTAGAAAACTTGGTTGGTAAAATTCCGGGGTTCGAACCTGCGGACATCAAATTGAAAATCCACCGGTCAAACCACTCGACGTCCCTAACTAAATTAGTCTAAACAAACTTCCTATATTTTTTTCCTACACTGCTTTGCATACTCACGCTAGCAAGGATTAGAATGAAGGGCAAAGTTTTTACTGTCTCTGCACTGGATATGATAATATTAAAGCCGTATTTTACACTAATGATGTGACTATAATGAAGCGCGTTTTTGTTACTTTTAAGGCTAAACAAGAGGCAATACTGATCTATCGTTTTTTGTTTACATCCATACACCTCTACAGTTTTATACAGTTTAAAATGAACATTATACAAATAATACTGAAACACGATAGCCAACGTTTGTTTATAATAATAAGTTTAGTAATAATGACCTTTTCGTGAAGTCTCAATATTTTATAGAGCTGTAAGAGTAATAGAAATCAAAAGGGCTTACTTAATTTTAAAAAACGTTGAAGAAAGTATAAATTTAACTAACATCATGTGGCCATAGTGAAATTTCTTTGGCGCTATATGAAACATTATTAATGAATTAATAACACTGTCTTCTCCTAATCCTATGCTTAGATTTTTTACTTCATTTCACGTATGGGTCATATTCTATCACGCTCGTCTTATTTGCGTTAAAAACGTTACACTAAAAAGTTCAATAGTCAAGTGTCCAAATAGTTTTTACTTTAAAAATAATTTTATAATTAGAAAAATTATAAGTATATTAAGTATTAAAAATTATAAGTATATATATTAACCATGATAGTAAGGTGCTCTATGACAGTCAAGTTGTTAACGAAGAGGTCATCCTGTTGCATATAGCCTGTCTCTTGATGCATAAAATCACCAACTGGCCGACCGTTCATAGTTATTTCACCATCTACCACAGTACCCTCTGTAATTAAACAAGACAGTAATTATGAAGTAACAAAGTCCGTTCTGCTTACAACAATATAATTGCGGAGATCAAAACTCCACAGACGAAATAGAAATGAACAAAAGTAAGCTACTTTAACAACAGTAGCTGCGTAAATTATGGCTCAGTGATTAGCTATTGAAGTGATGTTGCCTCATTGGTGAACGTGTTGAACGTTCTGAAGCTTTCAGTGCAGGAAATCATCGCTATGAAACCTTATCATAGTGGGAGGGCTATTTATAAGACTGCCTATCTAGCTAGCAAGCTACCTACCTAGCTTGCTACCCCCTCGAATCGAAAATCTGTTGCCAAGCACCACGGGAGTGTTCCGACAGCTTCACTTGAGAGTAATTTCCCCTCATTTAGCTTGTATGCTACCTTAGATCATATCGTCATTTAACCTCAATAAAACCTATAAAGCATAAAAGAATATTTACAGTCTGCAAATACTTACTTTTTACTGATTTGTCGATTTTTTTGTCAATATTATAGCAGGCAAACGAACAGGTGGGTCACCTGACGATAAGTGATCACCGCCGTCCATAGACACTAGCATAGCAACATCATGGGAGTGGCAAGTGCGTTGTCAGTCTGTGTTTGGGGGAGGGGGGAAGTGGAAGTGGGTCTCCGGCGCTCTCACTGACCGAACGAAATACAACACTGCAAAGCACTGTTACTTTACGTCGGTTTCCTGTGAGAGGGTGGTACTACCCCGGGCGAGCTGACCCATTTATACTGAAACCAGCATGGCTCTACCACCTACACCTATCTAATTAAATTCATCTCGACATTCTTCGGTCTACTTCTACTCCTGTATATGTCCAATTTCATTCTTAACACTTCTATTAAAATTACTTTTATCTCTTCTCGTGTTAATTTTTTTTTTAATGTGGAGAAAAAATCCATCATGGACTGTCAGGCCTCCGGGGGAGAGCTTGAAATGAACCTACCACTAGCCTTCGTGATGCCACGCAAAGGTGGTGCCCTACGGCGACTTTAACCGGCTAAAACTCCATGACAACCAACGCCGCACTATGGGAGTGTCCCGGAGTTGCGTTAGCAAGCTCCACAACACCCTCGGCGGCAGACGTTTCCCACGCCAATTGATTTTTTTTATTGAGGTTTACTCCTCCTCCGCCTGAGCCACCCTGAGGTCTCCTCCGGCCTACGCTAACCTACGATGGGGGCCCCCATCCCTCGATCCTAACCCTATGAGGGTTCCCTCATGTTATACCTATATTAACTACTCTTTGTCGTGAACTTCTTTGTCACTGGTGCTATTTTTTTCCTAATTATCCGTTTTAGTTTCGTTACACATACACAAAAAACCGTCCAAATCTCTGCTACACCTGACTGACTAATTTAAACACAAAAAAAATGACTGTCTATTAACATTTAAAACTACATACAAATGTTTTGCATTTTACTTCAGTCAAACTATTTGGAATTAAAGTGCAGTGTCAAATTGTATCTTAAAATGATAATTTCATGCATATAAATTCAATTAATTTTTTATGTAACTCACCCGAATGCGACTTAATTCTTACTGAATATTGCTGTTAAATATTTTTCAATGATCATAGCCGTAAAATTTAGATTCTAATAGACATTTAAGGTCACCTTGCTCACTTAATAGATAAAATATCGGAACAACACGACAAAGCTTCATCATTATTATATTTACAAGAATTTGCAACTTAATAGCATAATGTTTCAAATAAATTAAAATAAAGACCTCTATCTATACACAATTTAAATATTTTCTGTATAATGCAAACTAATTTTAATATGGTTACGATTAACATTTGAAACTTAATCTAAAATAGTGCTATTATAGATTACATATTTGACTATATAACTGAATTATACGAAATTTGAAACTATTTAAATGAAATAATATTTTGAAAATGCAACAAAGACTCTTCACTTTTATAATTTTGCATTTGCTTTTTAGTATGACACTTCATCAAGCGCAGTTCTTCTCAAAAGATCACCTATGTATTGCTATATTTTGCATTTGTATCTTAAATAGTTCAATCATGTTTTATGTCATCATTCCAACTTGTACAAGATCTCTTTGTGCGAGGATACCTTAGAGGGTTATTTAATGTAAATAAAATACTGAATTTCTTTCCAATTCTAAGCTATTTTCAAAATTACCGGTCGGTAGCCCATCAAGATATTAGCATGAAATTCTATCCGAACAGATATACAAGAAATTAATAAAAACGTAGTAATAAAATAAACAGCATACATACATGCATACAATATTATTATTGGTATCATAGGTATTTTTATCGATTCCAAATAAAACTTGTTTAAGATTGAAGTAAATTAAAAATTCCTAAAAGACAACCATTTAATTTATTTATATTATATTCTTTAAGCACCTATTGTCTGGCGAGATACATGTTTTGTTAATATTAAACATGGTCTGGACAATGTTATTCCTAATCCATCGAAGCGGACTCGCCTGACTAGGCATGGCTCCGTAGTTAGCGTGTTCGAGCACAGCGTCGGTCGACGTACGAAATTGTGGTCAAACGTCAAAACCTATCTTTATATATAATTTCTGTACGTGTATATGTCACTGAACTCCTCCTAAACGGCTGGATCGATTTTGATGAAATTTTGTGTGCATGTTTCAATGGATCCGAAAATGGTTTAGATTGGACCCGGTAGGTGGCGCTACGGTTGACTTTTAGGTTTTTTTTTATTATCAAGGCAGGCGAACGTCCGGCGGGCCCGCTAGCAAAGTATAACAAAAAATGTTCCAAATGAGCAGTAGCTATAATAATTCGTGTGTGCAAAATATTCCGTCTATTTTTCTACGGTTAGAATATTTTGTCTAGTAATAGACACATTTTTAGAACTACCCTGAATTGAGAAAGACAACATGAACGGTATGACAATTGGTGATTCGATTGATGCTGGCATATTGCCCTGAGTTTAGCGTATTGGACCACATCGTCATTTAACAGCTTATGTAGGTGGTAGAGCCACGCTGAAGCTATTATTTGTTTCATCATAAATGGGTCGGCTCGTCCGGGGTACTACCACCCGACCCACAGAATCACCGAAGTGAAGTAACAGTGCTTGCATTGTTGCGTCTCGTTCGGTCAGTGATAGCGCCGGAGGCTCTACCCCACCCCTCTCCCTTCTTATCCCCTCTCCCCCCTCTCTTTCCTTCTCCCCATAAACAAACTGGCATCGCATTTGTGACTCCCCTGGTGTTGCTAGTGTCTATGGACGGCGGTGATCACTTAACATCAGGTGACCTACTAGTTCGTTTGCCCCCTTTTGACATAAAAAAACATACAATTAATATAAAATCTAATTAATGGGAAAGTTTCTTTTATCGTTGTCCATTAATCAAGAGTATGTAGTTGAACGAATTGAAATTGGATTTAGAATAAAAAACCAATATTTAGTGGAATAAACACAAAGGATGGCGTCCACGTAGTGTTCGTACGAAAAAGATGGTCAAAGCAGTAAGGGAAAGAATTCGAAGAAATCCTGTACGACAGCAAAAGATTTTATCTCGTGAGATGAAGATGGCATCTAGAACCATGTCGCGTATTTTAAAAGATGACTTTGGACTTGCAGCCGACGTACCGGTTATCCCTTAATTTATAATTTAAATAAGAATAGGGTGGTAAAATTGAAACAACTACTGAAGCGGTACGCAAAGAGAGGTCACAAAAAAATTTTTGTTTACCGATGAGATTTTTTTTACAATTGAACAACATTTTAACAAACAAAATGACCGTATTTATGTTCAAAGCTCTAAGGTAGCTTCCCAATTAGTCGACAGAGTGCAACGTATACACTATCCGACTTCAGTGATGGTTTGGTGAGGTATTAGCTATGAAGGAATAACTGAGCCATTTTTTTGTGAGAAAGTTATCAAAACATTGGCACAAGTGCATCAAGATACAATTCTTGAGACGGTAGTAAAGCCCCTTGACAACACCATGTTCAATAATGAAGAATAGTCCTTCCAGCAAGACTCCGCGCCGGGTCATTAAGCTCGGTCTGCGCAATCTTGGTTGGCCATCGTCTAGTCCCGATCTTAATCCGCTGGATTATGATTGATGGTCAGTTTTAGAGAGTACGGCTTGCTCTAAACGCCATGATAATTTGGAGTCTCTAAAACAAGTGAAGAATTTTCCCATGGAAAGATTGCGTGCGTCTATTGATAACTGGCCTCAACGTTTAAAGGACTATATTGCAGCCAATGGAGACCACTTTGTATAAGCTTTTTATATTTTAAATGGTTTTATATTTATGTATTAAACACACGGTAAAAGTAATAAATGTTATTTGCAATAGAAAATATGTTTTTTCTTTGTTTCAGTATTTATGGCAAGACTAGGTATAAAGGTATATAGGTGTTGTCATTATTAAATTAAATTTTGAATGCATACAACAACATTGAGTTTTAATATCACACATTTACACCATTAAATACCGTAATGGTATAACTGTAATTATTGGAGTTCCGATCTGGACGCGGTAGCGTACGCACGTGCGCTCCGTGTTTTTTTTCGTAACTTACATCGACCCACGTGTTTGAGTGAGATCTTTTGTTTTCGCTTACGCACCTACCTGCTATTTCCTTTGTTGTTTTTTTTCTGTGTTTTCGTGTGCTGTTCACAGGTCCGAAGCGAAGCAGAGCAAGCGGAGTAAGTTTTTATAATTTATTTTGCTTCTTTTGCTTTTATCTAACTGTTATTTTCTGTGTTCTAGAACAAGGTGTCAATCGTTCGTTCGAGTGTCAATCCACGTCAATCGTATAGGCGGCCGCAAGGCCGGGCTTTGTTACTTTTCGGAGTGACAAAGAGTGCACTTTTCGGTGCGCCTGTAAACCGCACTTTTCAGTGCCTGAAATCGTACTTATCAGTACGCGTCGAGTCTCCGTAAGGCGTTCAAGAAAGAAGTGTTAGGGCTTCCCCCCTAGGCTTCGTAGGTTCATCTGTGAGGCATTGCACTTCGCCCACAGCTCTTTTGGTCCGGACTCGGGATAGTCCCGTAAAAACCGTTAAGGCGTGCCCCCCTGCCCCTCAGGCGGGGAGGTTGTTCCGCGTCCCCCTCAATCCACCGGTATGGATCGCAAAGACTATTTAGATAGGTTCTGCGCCGCTCTTATAGCGAACGGATGCGACGAAACGTCGCTTAGCTCGGTCTACGAAAGGTTTGTTTCCGAGTCCTCCGAGGACTCGCAATGTACGCCCCGCGTGGCGACTTCGAACGCGTTTGCGGCTCTCGAGTCCGACTCGGAGTCGTCTTTAGATTCGCCGGATTCGCCGCTGAATCCGACGGATCGAGGCCGCGCACCCGCGCAAAGCTCCAGCTCAGATCCCGGTTCCGAGATGGAGCT
>MU158712.1:467986-488966 GCA_015888305.1 Antheraea pernyi
ACGTGTTTGAGTGAGATTTTTTTATTTTCGCTTACGCACCTACCTGCTATTTCCTTTGTTGTTTTTTTCTGTGTTTTCGTGTGCTGTTCACAGGTCCGAAGCGAAGCAGAGCAAGCGGAGTAAGTTTTTATAATTTATTTTGCTTCTTTTGCTTTTTTCTAACTGTTATTTTCTGTGTTCTAGAACAAGGTGTCAATCGTTCGTTCGAGTGTCAATCCACGTCAATCGTATAGGCGGCCGCAAGGCTGGGCTTTGTTACTTTTCGGAGTGACAAAGAGTGCACTTTTCGGTGCGCCTGTATACCGCACTTTTCAGTGCCTGAAATCGTACTTATCAGTACGCGTCGAGTCTCCGTAAGGCGTTCAAGAAAGAAGTGTTAGGGCTTCCCCCTAGGCTTCGTAGGTTCATCTGTGAGGCATTGCACTTCGCCCACAGCTCTTTTGGTCCGGACTCGGGATAGTCCCGTAAAAACCGTTAAGGCGTGCCCCCCTGCCCCTCAGGCGGGGAGGTTGTTCCGCGTCCCCCTCAATCCACCGGTATGGATCGTAGGACATTAGATAGGTTCTGCGCCGCTCTTATAGCGAACGGATGCGACGAAACGTCGCTTAGCTCGGTCTACGAAAGGTTTGTTTGATCACGCCGCCGTGGTCTGGGTGTAAATTTCGCTCCCGCACACCAGACTAGGCCCCCTTCGGCAGCCTCTCAAGCCTAGGTTCGATCCCTCGGCGTGGAGCCCTTGAGTGCGCTGCTCGCGCGATACAGTGACACACCAATACATCACTGCAACAACACTACACATATCACCTCCACACACGTGCACGCTCACACGCTTACACATAAAAGTGGATGGGTTTTTTCTTTTTGTTTTTACCCGTATCGAACTGTAATAGTTTAGAATCATTTCCTATACAAAATACACATAAGAGTTGTTGAGATATGTATGCTTGGTACACATACATGTTTCAACAAGTCATGTATGTATGAATAGTTTAGCTTTAACTTAGGTTAGCTTTGTTAGGTCGCGAATTGCATGAACAGGCAACAGCCAAGCCGAGGTGTGCCGTGCACCCTTGAGCTGGTTGCCCAAATAAAATCGGCTGAGTGCCTTAAGCGCTCGCCTTAGTAGTCCGGTGAAGCTGTTAAGACCTTGCTAGGTCAATAGCGTAGTCAGTTCGAGAAAAAGAAAACTGTAATTATTTCCTATGTATTTGGTTAGTAGTCCGGTGAAGCTGTTAAGACCTCGCTTGGTCAATGACGTAGTCAGTTCGAAAAAAAAATCCTATGGATTTGTTTCTTATGTATTCTCTATATATTATTAATTATTATACTCTAAAGTCCATACCGTGTCGAGAAGTTACCAGGCAACAATTGTAATCACTTACGTGGATTTCTGTGTGCTAACGTCGACATCAGTGTTGTTTTGCCAGCACCGCTACGATAACAAACAAAACACATTAATTAAATATTCTTCATAACGGAAGAAAATGGAAACAATCACGACAATTTATACGAATTATTTTTATAATTATACAAAATTAGCGATCAGCCTCGACTTCGTACAGGTGCATTGATTTTGTTTTATTTTTTAAAAGCTTTGCTCATAAACAACTATTTTATTTTTATATGTCTGATATATTTTTCATCAACAGCAGTTTTGATCTAAACCCAAGTAATAATGATAAGACAAAAAAAACATTCCCTAAATAAAGCGGTTTCTCATAAATTAGAAAATAATTTATGTACATTTTATGGAATTCATGAATAGAATGTGTATGAATTTTAAAATACCATGGCCACTTATATAGTACCTAAACTGGTTCCAACACGTTTCATATTGTGGCATTGATAAAGACTTACGCATCTAATTACAACAAAAAAAATCGGTTGACACCAAGACACCTTAATATTGAAACAGAGATACGAGGTTCAATTACCTTACATATAAGGTTCACATGAGTCATGTTCAGTCACGTCACATTTAAGAAAAATGAAAATACAACGCAATGTAAATAGTATGGGTTTAAAATAATCTCAAGGTTCATTGTGCTTGTCCGTCCTTAAAAATAACTATCTAATATAATAAAGGTCTATTTGTTACCTTAATATTATTAATTTGATGTACAAGGTGATTCGTTATAGAAACCATACCGTTTTCTATCTAAATACAAAAATAAACTAGAATATGCTAGTCGTGCTGATTTCGGTAACGGATTTTAATATGACTATTAGGGTGTTACAAGATTTTCCTTTTCATCTAGGCTACGTTCATTACACTTTTCTGTAGGCTCTGAGCAATGTAACAAGACAAACATTTTCACGATAACGAAATAGCGGGCATCAAATCTTGGAAATCAATTATTATCTTTATATATATAATTCTTCTGTCCGTGTGTATGTGACTGAACTCTTCCTAAACGGTTGGACCGATTTTGATGAAACTTTGTATGTGTGTTTCAGTGGATTCGATAATAGTTTAGATTCACAATTGAATTGATGGCGCTGCGATAACTGGGCAGAATAACGTCCGCCGTGCCCACTAGTTTACTTACAATTAATTAAAATATTACTGTTCTAATAAAAATTATTTAGATTATGCAAGGCAAGTTCTGTCCTCATAATCAATTACTATTTTGTATCTTAAAAAATGCCTACCGAAAATAACTAAATCTTCGAAGTTCTAACTCTGAGTATACATTTTTATCTTCAAGATATTATTAAAACTGATTAGGTATTTGCGACGTTAATCTGACTAAGATAGTATTAATTATTATCTAATTAAATATCTTGCTTAGTACTATTATCTGTACTATAATATTAAAAAGAGGTAAATTTTGTGAGTTTGTGACGTTGTAGGGGGTAATATCTGGATCTATTAAACCGATTTTGAAAATTCTTTTACCAATAGAAAGCCGCGTTATTTGTGAGTGCCATACGCTATATATTAATCCGAAAAATGAAAAGACTGTTTTGTGGAAGTCGGATTTGCAAAGGAAGTCGGAGAAAAAACGGTCGAACGAAAACGTTTCTTATGAACGCTGCCTTGAGAGATATATGATTGAGTTCTAGAGCTTGATAATACCTACAAAAAGCAACTTTTATATTTAAGTCACATAAGGTAGTTTTTTCTATAAATATTTACCGCCCAACGAAGTAAGCACGGGTCAGGTAATATACTATAAATGAACACCATTATATGGTCACTGAACATCTGTTAATTATTAATTGTTGTTGTCGAGAGTATCAAAACCGCGTTAAAATTCGATTATTAGACATTGCGTGATACAATATGGCTATAGATTTACTGTTTGTAGGTTAATATTAAATCATTCTTAATATATTTAAAGTTACTGTAATTCATGATTCTACTTGAAAGACTCTACTTGAAAGAAAGACTTAAATTAAAATTTAAAAATTTTAGGATATCTTTTTCTTTATATAAACGCTATTAACCATTTTAGTGTAAGCATCACCACTTGTTATGAAAACTATAAAACAAAGAAAAAACGACTAGATTCTAGGCTGCAGTGTCATCTCTCAATCATATTTTATGTTGTTATAAAGATTTTTTTTTCCTGGAAATAATATAACAATGAATCCGAAGATTTATCCTTCATAATTACTCACTCCAACAAATATGAAATTACAATAGAAAATAAAAGAAGCTTAAACCAGTCTTTATCCCGTATCTCACACAATTGCTAAGTGATTCTGTTAAGATTTCAACACAAAAGTGCTATTGCTATTGAGTGCTACATGCTGAATAATGAAACTTAGTTAATCAAGCAATTAAAGCGACATGGTACTAGAAATTAAGTTTAGTTTTTTGTTATTAGTAATCTGAAGTTTTATTTAAAAAAATATTGTTATTAAGTGGTCGTATGAACACAATCATAAATATGGAATAATTAATTTTAATGTGTGAAGCACGAAAAAGATTTAACAATTTTAGGCAGTTTATAACTCCATAAGAAGTATGTTCTTCGAATTACTCAAATGTCAAGGTCTTTCTCTACGCAACAACAGAGTTTGTAGGCACAATTTATAGAAACCTGTACGGTCAGTATAAAAGATGAAAAGACTCTGCCTCACTTCTGATATGTTCCCAAATCGTATAGACCACACTCCTACCATTGTAGTGGTAATTGAATAAATATAATATAAGGAACTTTTGAATAGTAATCTTGGTGTCACAATGGTCTCATTCAAGCAGCGTTCTATTTTCATACATTAGATTGTTATCCCGAAGGTAACCAGAGTATGTGTAACAATTTAAAGTAAATAATTTGATTATGTGATTTGCGGTTTAACTTTGCTTATATTATGGAAATATATAAGTGATGGCTACTCCTAAAAAGTATTGCAAAAATGATCTTACCTCGGTCCCATAAGTGCGATTAATGTACCAGGCTTTGCGATGCCGCTGACTGAGAACAAAAAATTAACAAAAATTAGTAATCACATTTTCAAATGTATAGTCTCATCTAATTTGATCGGAGAAAAAACCGCTTTTGGATTATAATTGGCTTAAAATATTAAGCTTAAGTTTGTAATAACATAGCCCTAGGACATATTCATCCAAATGAATCCTTTCCTCGATCCTCCTTTAGTACTTTTGTTGTGTATAATTTATGATGATTTGATATGACTATACTTTGGAAAGTTATCTTCAATGTTTTTATAATTATTTGACGGTAGCAACAGCCAAATATAATATAAACTTTTCTAATAGGATAACACGTAACAGAAGAATTGCACTAATAATTATCTTTCTAAACGTCATTAATAGTGGCCATATAAAAGTGGACGACCTAATTTTAGTAAAGACATAGATTACTAAGAGCTCTTTATGTTTTAAAATAAATAATATATATAACATATGCTCGTCCGCTTTGCAAAGGTAAATGAAACTTAAGTAATCATTGACAAATATAACATATGTGCTTTTCCACAATATAATCAAATTCTACGTCAAGTTCAATTAAAATCCGCTCAACTGTTAAGCGTAATTGATGGACAAACATTCAAATAAACTTTACTCATCGACAATACGAGCATATCATATCTATATAATAAAAGATTTAAGATATGTTGTTCGATAATGTATAGCTTATAATTTTCATTACTTTCTTATATAGTGTTAGTGAGCACTGAGTTTGGTATATAGTAGGTTGAAATTCCAGGTATGTTGCTGATGATAAATCCCATCCCATTCGGTATACTATTAGTATTCATATATCTAATGTACACGTTACATGTTACAGTAGATGGCGTTCGTATCGTAGTTACAAATATTTTTGAAAAAGCGTTTCTGTAATATACACACCCACTCACAATTTTACATTTCTTAATACATTTTTAAAAAGCGTGTGCGGAGCCGCGGGTAGTAGCTAGTTTATAATATACGTTTGAAAGAAAAAACCTAAGAAATAGTTTTCAAGCGTTTTATATATGAACGGAGAAATGACTATACGCAACATAATATTGTAATCTTGGATAGATTTACATGTGACGTTTCTTTTTTAATTAAAATATTGTTCTCAATAAACAAAAAGAAATACATCAGTTCATCAACCTAGCTCAGCATTTGTAGAGTCCATGTTTAAGTTTGATTTGAAGATGAAATCTAAATTTATGATCTGACCAGTCTAAGTTTTCGTGCGTTTCTTTATAACATACTTACAAATTATCTCGCCCTCTTATCTGTCATTTAAATCACCGTTCAAGAAGCGTTGACAGCGTTAATTTTTTCCATGGTAATAACACTCATTATAATCACAGCTAATATAACGGAATTATCACCTACTTATGATACACAAGGACCATGTGCTACAAGAGCGTCATTAGCATTTACTATGTATTTAGAATTAATGCTCGGGTATAGTGTTATTAATGTCAATATATATATCTTCGGCATTCATGCTGACGAAATATCTCAGTATAATCTATTTTTTGTTTCAAAGTGTCATATAACAGTTACTCCAGTACCTTTAACATTAAGTTTGACAGTTATTTCTAGAATAGTGACCACGAGACGTGTGATATGTTGTGTTGTCTTGTACTATGAGTAAATTTCTATTAGTACAGCATATGCTCTTAATAAATAAAAACGTCACGACACACTGTAAGAGCAGAAAGTTCCCGTTTACGATTGTCCTAAGGGTAATCCGAAGAAACTATAGCTGTTAATGAATAAAATTCGTCCGAGAGGAAAAACTTAACCGTATTTACGGAAGAAAATGATTATTTCGTTTTAAAATTGCACTGCTTTGTTTATAAATAATATATTCAAGATGATCTAATTGCTTGAATTAATAGAAACAGCTTCGGTTGAAGAAAATCTCGAAACTTTTCTTTTACCGTGTAATTAAGATTATAAAGTTTGACGAATTTTAATAACAACAATATAATTTGTAGTTTCTGTTAAATCTAGTTTTTAAAATTAAGTTAATAATTAAAAGCATAAACTTACCACTATTGACGAGACGTTTCAGTTTGCCTTCCTTTAGCTTTACATGAACCGACAAGTCGCGCCACACGAGGGTGCATGGCTGTGGATTGCGCTGTATACCGAAAATCTCATCAGCTTCTGAGTTTAGGCGGCCGTACTTTATTGATATTGTTTTCTTGTTATACGTTAAATCAGTTGGGACTAGGTCCTGTAAAATAAAGGCGTAATACAATCAAAGCGGAAAATGTATTGTTGTATGATTTTAAGTAAACTTGAAATTGTGGGTATGAGTGAATCGATTTAACCGTAATTTTGAGATTGTTTACTTAACTAACTATAACCCTTACGATTGCATTATTACGCAGTAATAGTCTTCATATCGGGATTTTATATTTTACACTAACTGTGCCCGCGACTTCTGACCTGACGTAAATAAAAGTGACTAATAAATGAACTGAATATATTAAGTTCATTTACTTTTCAATTTTTTTCTCATACTTAAGTCGCGTCGTCATTAAAATCATAATAACTTTTCATAGAGTGAACCCATTTTAATGAAACCAATACTAAATTTTACTCGAGGATATGCTTTATTTATTTAGTTTCTTCAACATGTATTGTATATCTTTACATATGTATTGTACATTTGTAAAGATATTCAAAGTAGGACTTTTGTAATTTAATATAAATGCAGTCATATTTAGAGACAACCACGGCATATTGTAACAATAAATTAAATGTTAATAAAACTAAATATTGTACTATTTTATTTGCTCTATGATTTTCTTGGTGAGTTTTACTCGTACGCAGACAGACAGACATTTCTAAAAAGGATTGAAATGTATTTTACTACTTATTCCAAGACACCTGCAACAATTTTTTTCACAAAAATCTAAAGGTATAGAGACACGTTAGATTTACATTTGTATTAAATGTATAGAAGATATATTTTATTATTGCCAAAAGTCGATAATTACTATAGTTTACCAACTGTGAAATAAAATGGACTCTCCGAATAAACTAACTACTACTAACTCAATGAAAAGTGATATTTGTTTATAATTATTTACGATTCCTACGACTATTATTTACATATTTCATAGCCAATTAATTGGGAATTATCATATATTACCTAAAAATCATATACTACAAAAGTCGTTTTTTTTTAATGTCATGTTTCTGATTTGTGGTCTTTGTTATACACAACTATAAAAAATATTTATAAATTTATACTTGTACAGATATAATTACAGATTTATGAATATAAATTAATTAACAAAGTAATATGTTTAAAATAATCAAAATGCCAAGGTTATAATCGTTTAGGTTGCGGGTTCAACGTTCCGAGGATCAATTTAAGTACGAGGAAGTCTGAATACAGTTTCATAGATGAATTGCCATATGTAGATTAACCATGTAGTATCAATTGTTCATTCTTCTAGACAAATTGTTATCACTTTTCTACAGATGTTTCGTTTTCAAGTAACTCTTGTGATACGACATCTCTTCAGTTATAATTTACACGTTTTTACTCAGAATGAAACGGTTTACCGGTTTTCTTAATATTAAAAATAAAACCGGTCCTGTATATAAGCTATTGTGGTTATTATAGGGTGAATCAATAAGTGAACGATGGTGCCGTCTGGAAATGAAGCCCCGCTCTGTGCATCCACTAATATTGAATGTAAATATATTTTGTAAAAATATATACCATGAAAAAATAAACCAGATCGAGTATCTTGTCCGTTCTTCTCGATGACATGTTATTTTCCGAACAGGTGGTAGCTTTGACGTTCATAAGCGCCTTCTCAGGGCCTAAATTCGATAAAGTATTTTTGATTTTGATTAAAAAACATGATTTTTGTTTTGTTTATTAAACTTTTTTTTAAAGCAGTATTGATGTACTCCCGTGGTTTTTCTATATGACAAAAGTATATACATGATTAATAATATACCTCAATTTACAGTTCACGTAATGAAAAACAAATGATTCTATAATTTTATTTGTAGTAATACTTAACAAAAATCGATATATATATACTATCTACAAATATATATAAAATGTTGGGAAAAATATGAGACGTGGGAAGCGAGCGTATATTAGGTATGTCTCTACAAACACAATCTATTGTTGTGTTGTATTATAAGCAAGAATGACTGGACGCCCTATTTATTACTGGTGCATATTAATTAAATATTAATGGAAACGAAAATTCATGGTTATTATGGAAGTTTTTCTATTGGAAATATTCACTGGTACTTTTATATTAATTCTATATGTCGACTACAGTACAATTAATTAACAATTAATACAAGTCAATATTTAGTAACACAAACCGGTATTGATATAACTATTATTCACTTATTTTTACAATAAATTATTTCTATAATCCAAACGCGAGAAATAAACTTATTGAAATAGTACATTTAATAATTTATACCTTCAATACAAAGCCGTAACTTGATGAATTATCACCTCTATTAAACCATTGACTTAATTTTTGTAATATCATTTTTGTAAGTAGAATATACTAACACATATAATAAAACTGTAAACTCTTGTGTTGCACCACATACTACTATCAACTAGCAAATATTGAAGCGGCTGTGAGGTTTTTACAAAAATAAATCATTTAAAAAGATACGATCTTAAACTTTATCTTATAAATCATCAAAAAGGTCGTTGTTAAAATTTAAAAACCCAAATCCAGGACAAACTGGTCATATTATAGCGTCATTGACAATTTAATTAAATATACATTCATAATTATGTTTAAAAATGTATTAATCATTTATTTTGATCTTTTGTATTGGTACTATGAACAGTTCATTTTTATGGCCAATAGAACAGAGATCGCGATTAAAGCAACTGCCGTTATCACTGCGTTCCACACATGACAAAAACCACTCAGATTCAACTGGATCAGTACATATTTTGGTGAATATAAATAAGGTAATATAAATTTATGACTTATAAAAGAATAATTATTTTAAGAGATGAATTCTCTAGTAACTGCTTTTACTATAATAAGCAACAGATATATATTTCTTAGTTCGTATTTAAACAAATGTGAGTTTATAAAATGGTAAAAATCGGATACAATTCTGTCTACGGAAACGCAAATCTTACAAAATATACATCAGGATACAGTGCGTGTAAATGTTTCCACGAAAAAGAATATAGATCAAGCGCTGATTGGGGTTTTATTTTAATTAGCAGTTTGTTGTAATAAACATAAACTAGAATACTAGACCAAAAAATAGGATAGATAATAACATTTATCCTAATATATTGTTTCTCTCTATATTTATAAAATCTCTTTACCGATAATCAATTACCTATGAGAAGTCAACGTCCACAAATTAGTTCATATTTCCGTAATAACAGTGCTATGTTTTTAATATTGTTTATTATATGATTTTTCAATGATCGTTTTGACCGTATAATAATTTGCGGAAATATGAATACTTTAATTTTTTTATACGAAAACAATACTATTTCAATAAACAACAGATAAATAACCGCAACAACATAAAAAAAACTGATTTTAAAATGTGTTTAAAATTAATTCAATTCTATTTGGCTGTTAATTAACATATATTAATTGTTTGAAAGATATCAGACATCAAAGATCAACATAAGTCTATTAGATCAATAATTTTTTTTTCACTTTACTTTCATTATATAGGCACACAAACTACATAAACAACCTGAGTATATCAATTAAAGTGTAATTACTTACGTAAGACTTATCGGCTGAAGTCGATGGATTTGAACCGTTCTTTGATATATTAAATCCTTCATTCTTGATCGTTCTATTAAAATTAATATCCATTATTTCGAATGTATGTTTAAACAAAAAAACATCTAATTCTTCTGGATCTCAAACTTTCTATGTATAGTACGAACAGACATTTTACCGGTCATGCGTGGACTATGAAGTTTGACGACACGACTGCCTACGAACGTAGCTATAAAACTTTAACATAGCTATACAGGGCAGACAGAGATACAATCTGCAGTTAGAGCGAGAACAGCGGTATCATTGAAATTCTACTTAAAATATTCTATATACTACTAACAACCGCCTGCAACTTAGCTCGTGCTATATTATAATATAAAACTGTATAGCAATTGCATGCTGCATAACGCTACCTACAGGCGAGATATATTCAAATAGGTGGCATAATGTTATGAATAAAACAAGTACTCATGCTAACTTTCATAGTGAACAGACAAACGATATTGGAGTTTATTGATCTCCGATATACAAACACACATTGGTATATAGATAAAATTAGCGTTTATATAGATAACATTGGCGAATAACAGCATATTGTAAATGAATATTTTATTTTATATATTTAACACAGTAACATAATCTTCTATCTATATATGTAAATTATATATAATGAAAATAAAGTTCTTTTGAGGCCGAAACACGTCAAAACTACTCAACGTTTCGGCATTGAACTATAATCATTATATACGTATTTTTTGTTAGATGGCTCTAGGCTACTATTTTTGATCGATAAACCAACCGTTGGCCATTTTTAATGCCTAACGAAATGGGCGGGAATCAGATCGTGATTACAGAAAAGTATATTAATATATTGTTAATTATAACAAATAATTACAATGTAATCATTCACATAACAGATACTCGTATGTGTGACATTTATATATCTACTAGGATAACTTCATAATTATAATTTAATATAGAAGGTAATTTGTACTGTGTTATCTTTTTATTTTGTTAATTTTTTTTAAATTCTATCATTTACACAGGCAATTATAAATTTCCTCTGAATTTATTTATATGATAGAGATATTGTGGTATTCACCTGTGAAAAAAAAACCTTCATATATATCTAAAAGTGCGCTAAACACTAAACATTTAGTATGTACACAAATTTTAAACTCTTTTGTTTATTCTAAACTCTACCTAATATCTATATTAGTAACAAAAATATTAAATATTTAACATAAATCTATATCTATAAAATTATATAACGTAATATAACATTACATTATGTTTGAATACAATAGGAAATAAAATCTAACTATAACATGCTATAGAGGCAGTAAATTCGAGAAAATTATTGCGAAAGTCCACATAATCAAATTCGGTTATATTTTATTGTGGTCTTTGTAAGGAATGCCTGATTGGACTAAATGCATCAGAAAATAATGTTATTCATTAGAGGGCTATCATATACCGCATTCGGTATATAATATAGTAAGATCTGAAATTTAGCATAAGTCGACATGCTAGACTCTCGCCACCAAATATATACTGGTTATATAGAGCAAATAGATAGCAAAGATTTGTGGGTGGTAGAGCCACGATGAAGCTATTACTGGTTTCAGCATGAATGGTTTGGCTTGTCCGGGGTAGTACCACCCTCTCACAGAAATTGAGGTGAAGTTATAGTGCTTGCATTGTTGCGTTTCGTTCGGTCAGTGAGAGCGCCGAAGGCCCAACTCCCTCCCCTACTTCACGCTCCCCCCATCCCCCAAACACAGCGACTTTGCGACTACCCTGGTGTTGCTAGTGTCTACGGATGACGAAGATCATTTATCATCAGGTGACACGCATGTTCGTTTGCCACCCATAACATTAAAAAAAAATTACAATCTTGACATAGTTATTGCATCAAGATTACATTATAAAACTATTAATAGTAATAAATTAGAGCTTTGGACTCTTATCATACATAACACAACATAAATTCATTGTTACTGTATCAAAAATGTAAAGAATTTAAATTGTAATTCCGAATCTATTGATTAACTCCGTAGCGATTAATAATTGGCACTCTCAAAACCACGTCGAACGAATGTTGCTTCGAATCCCGCAAACATCTCAAACTTTCGGTACATTCTTTGAAATCTTAACATTTTATGTGCTTAAAATATTTTCTTGGTTATATCATTTTAAGGTTTTGTTAACGTCACGTTCACGAATTTATTGTGGTTATTTCACTTCAGAACTAGTTTTGTTTAGTTCACTAAACTAGTACTAGTTTAGGAAAGCAGTAACAAATGAACGTCACAAATTCAATCACAGTCGTTGGCAAACCTTTGAGCGTTAAACGAATAAAACTTCACAATAATTACTACGTATATACAATAAAAAATAATATAGTATAAAAAATCTAACGCTGTTCAAAATGTTTTTTTTTTTCGAACTGACTACGCTATTGACCAAGCAAGGTCTTAACAGCTTCACCGGACTACTCTGTTCAAAATGTAGCTTCATTTACGACATACATAATTTTTTTAGGTTAGAAACACCCCGCTATTATTATTGTTCTTTTTCCTACATTTGCATGTTCTTTTCAATACCCTTGACAAAGTGTATGAAAATTTTTATGATAATCGACTGAATAGTTAAGGCGTGAAAGTGTAACAAACAAACCATCGTATTTATAATATTAGTTAGGATCACTACTATCACAATCAATTGGGCAATTATTATAAAGTGCGTTGTGTTGATTTTAGTGTTTAAAAAAATATCCCAATTCTAGAAACTTTTCAGAGTGTCTTTGTGGTGCTAGAGAATGCTCCGTGTCTTCATTTCTAACTAGCTGTCCCCGCGACTCCGTTCGCGTGGAACCTGATGTAAAAACAGGGACTAATAAAATCATCTCAATATATTAAGTCCATTATTAATAACATCGAAGAATTGAGACATCCAAGCCAACCTCACCTGCACGTGGTGCACCCTGCTGGATAACGAACGAGGCAATAGCGAAAGCGAGGTGGTAGGGTTTTACAACCTGACTGGGTCGCAACCACCATGTATATGGCGAAAAAGCCCGTCATAGTGATTCGCTTCTGCGGGTCGCGTTTCGGGATCAGCCTGTGCATATCCAGCCTTTCGCATGCCGGCACGACAGCGGCGAACGGCGATGGATACTATGTCACTCGGTGGTCGACATTGTTTTTTTATTGCACTGTGCTTATCATCAGGCACAGTGCAGTCATTTTGCCGAGATACAATAAAAAAAAAACATTTATATTTCTCTAGTCCTTAAGTCGCGTCGTCAATACAGTTACAATAACTTTTGATAGTGAACCGATTTTAATGAAACCAATACAAAATGTTACTGGAGGCATATCCTTGTTACATCCACCATATCCTCTTTATGATTTTCTGGGTGACATTTTATCGTTCACTTTTTACTTCGAACAAACAGACCGTCATTTCTAAAAATGATTGAAATGTATTTTATTGCTTATTCCAAGATACCTGCAACAATTTTTTTCATAATAATCTAAATGTATTGACATAGGACATAAACATTCTTGTGATTTGTATAGATTAATCGTACTTGTCTCCAAAAACCAAAATATCATATATTACGCAAAATTTCATCAATATTACACAATATATAATCAGGTTACGTAACTTTAAGAATATATTAAAAAAATAATAGCTACATCACAGTCTAAGAGTCCACTTAATACATTATTACTCTTTTTCGAGTGTAATTTTTGCGAAGGTTACTTTATCACGCTACAACCAACCGGATACATATTCATTATCTTTTTTTACATATTTCGACCATACGATTGATCCTCCGCCTAAAATATTGTTAACGAATCGCGATTAAATACTATTTTATGGAAACAGGAAATCAAGAAATCACACGTAAATAATTAAGTTATTAGTGAATACAGTAGAAACTCGATAAGGTAAAAACCTTAATAACTTCAAAAAATAATCTATTCCCTTCCCCTCATGACCTAAATCCTCTATTACTTAAAATACGAACCTCTATAACTTTAATAATTACAGTATTAGCCCTCACTTACTTAAAGAAATGTTTCGATGAGCTCTGTAACTTAAACTGTCTTGGCAATGAGTCATTTCCAATGAATGTACAAAACAAAACGTTTCTCGAAATTTATTGGTTGCATGTGTTTACAAGTTAAATTGTTAACATAAAAATTTACAATACTAACGTACACTGATAAATGAAAAATGATAGGGGCGGTGAAAAGTTTGACGGTGTAAGGGGTGTCGAATGGGGTGTAAGGGGTGTCGGATGGGGTGTAAGGGGTGTCGAATAACATCATAAGACTTGAGACACCCAAGCCAACCTCACCTGCACGTGGTGCACCCTGCTGAATAACGAACGAAGCAATGGCGAAAGCGGGGTGGTAGGGTTTCACAGCCTGACTGGGTCGCAACCACCATGTATATGGCGAAAAAGCCTATAATAGTGATTCGCTTTTGCGGGTCGCGTTTCGGCATCAGCCTGTGCATATCCAGCTTTTTGCAGGCCGGCATGATAGTGGCAACCGGCGATGGATACACTATCCACTTGTCACTTGGTGGTCGCCATTGTTTTCGGATTATACTGTGGTTACCATCAGGCATAGTGCAGTCATATTGCCGTGCTACAATAAAAAAGGTTTCATATTAAATGCACCGCGGTCGCTGAATGTTCGCCATCTTGCTCTTTGGTCTCGCTTTGGTTGGGTTAGGTTAGACTTGTGAAAAAGGATAACGCGAACTTGCCTCGGGCGAGCGCGGTGCATTTATTAGGAAACTTTTTAAACCAAGTATTTAATACGTATTTAACTTTTTTGTAACAACACGGAGAGATTTTTATGTGTAAGTAGCTTCTGCCCGCGACTTCGTCCGCGTGAAATAGTTACTTTGGGTTAACGCTAACACGCAGCGGAAGCTCACAAAAGGAAAAAAAAACGATTTTGAAACATTCTTCATTGGTGATCCGCTCCTATTGGTCCGTGATGATATACAGCCTATAGGATTTCTCGATAAATGATCTATCTAATACTGAAATAATTTTTAAAATCGGACCAGTAGTTGACCTGAGATTAGCGCGTTCAACCAAACAAATAAACTATACTCGTAGATTATATTACTTTTTTCTCGTCCTTACCTTGAGCCGTCATTCAAATTACATTAACTTTTGATCGAGTGGACCGATTTTAATAAAACAAATACTAAGTTACTTTCGAGGATATCCTTTATCATTTTCTTGTTGAGGTTTTATTGTGAACCCAGTACTTTAGCAGTGATGCGTGTTCATATAAACAGACAGACAGATATTTCATAAAATGATTGAAATGTATTCTACTACTTATTCCTAGACACCTGCAACAATTTTATTCACTAAAATCAAAACAGTACCGACACGATAGATTTACATTATTCTTATATGTATAGCACGTATAGATATATAGATAGATAGAAGAAGATTGGCAGATATCAGATGGCAATTTTTTCTAAATTTTGGACACTTATTTTTAGATATTTTGATTACATAATTTGATAAAATTAAATTATATCTATACAAACTATACCCTGTATATGTCATAACCTACATTAGTGATTACAGCGAAATCCGTTAGTTTTTACGTGAAACAGTAGAAATCACCCATTCATCCTAACAAACTAGCATGTTTACTCATATAATATTGCTAGCTGATACCTGCGACTTCGTCTGAGTTTTTTATTATCTTAACAATACATTTTATATACAGATGATAAACATAAAAAAAATTGGAGCAAAAATATACTTTGCTTACAACATTTCTTTGTAAACGATGTTATCCAGTTACTTTCCCTCTCCCGTGCACGCACACCGCACCGTTTGCCGCAATGCACACATCGTGTATCATCATGTATAGTGCTTGTAAAATTAGTGGTTTTTTTTTTTAATTGCAATAACCTTATAATAAATTTTACATAAGGCCAAGCGTATAAGAATAAAAAATCCAAAAAAATCTAAATCGATTAAGTAGTTTTTGCGTGATCACCGCACAATTGCAGACGTCTATCATTTTTCTAAATACTAGCTGTGCTCGCGACTTTGTCCGCGTGTAAAAAAAAGTAACTAATAAAATCGTCCGAATGTACTAAGTCCATTTACTTATCTACTTTTCTTTCGTACCTAACTCGAGCCGTCATTCAAATTACAATAACTTTTGATAGAGTGAATTTTTTTTTTCGAACTGACTACGCTATTGACCAAACAAAGTCTTAACAGCTTCACAGGACTAACCAGACTAGGCCCCCCTCGGCAGCAGCTCAAGCCTAGGTCCGTTCCCTCGGCGTGGAGCCCTGGAGTACGCTGCTCGCGCGATACAGTGACACAAAATCTTACATCACTGCAACAACATTACACATATCACCTCCACACACGTGCACGCATACACGCTTACACATGCAGGTGGAAGGGTTTTATTTTTTCCCTTATCAAACTGAAATAGTTTAGAATATTATCCGATACGAAATATATATAGGAGTTGTTGAGGTATGTATGCTTGGTACACATATATGTTTCAACAACTCGTATATGTATGAATAGTTAGCTTAGCTTAGGTTAGCTCAGATAGGTCGCGAATTGCTTGTATCAGGCAACAGCCAAAGCCGAGGTGTGCCGCGCACCCTTGAGCTAGTTGTCAAAGTAAAATCGGCTGAGTGCCTTAAGCGCTCGCCTTAGTAGTCCGGTGAAGCTGTTAAGACCTTGCTTGGTCAATAGCGTAGTCAGTTCGGAAAAAAAAAATCACCGGACTACTGGTAGAGTGAACTGATTTTAATGAAACAAAGACTAAGTTACTCTCGAGGATATGCTTTATGATTTTATGAACCTAGTCCTTTAGCAGTGATGCGTGTTCATACAAACAAACATGTGTAAAAATGACTGCAATGTATTTTATTACTTATTCCTAGACACATGCAACAATTTTTTTCGCAGTGATCGAAAAAGTAAAGACACATTAGATTTACATTTTTATTATATGTATAGATATAGATAAGTATATAAAATTATTTTAATGTTAAATATTATATTTTATATATTTTGGGAAATATGTACTAATGTGTATTAACATATTTAATAAAAATAACCAATTTTTTTCTCGAACTGATTACGCTATTGACCTTGCAAGGTCTTAACACCTTCACCGGACTACATCACACGTCCACGCTCTACACTCCCATGAGATTTACACAATCAAATTATACTTTAACGTTTCACCTTCAAAAATACAACTTTCTTAATCGAATGAGGATTTGGATGTGGTAGTGGTAGAGCCACGCTGAAGCTATTACTGGTTTCAGCATGAATGGGTCGGCTCGTCCGGGGTAGTACCACCCTCTCATAGAAAACCGACGCGAAGTAACAGTCCTTGCATTGTTGCGTTTCGTTTGGTCAGTGAGAGCACCGGAGGCCTACCTCACCTCCTCTTCCTTCTCTGACACACAGGGTGGCAACGCACTTTCGACGCCCCTGGTGTTGTTAATGTCTGTGGACGGTGGTAACACTTAACATCAAGTGACCCACCGGTTAGTTTGCACGCTGTGCCATAAAAAAAAGACCTTCAATGAATTATATCGCAATTACCGTACGAACAATGTAATAATTTATTTGTGCACATCGAGACAAACATATTAAGACTTGGATTCATACTTAATTTTGTGCTTATACATACATTTATACGATATTTTTATTACTCTCATTAAACGTAATAACTGTAGAACTCAGCTAATAAAGTTAACAACAAAACTAGATCAATATAGCCGCACACGAGAGACGCCATGGTACAGCACTAGAACGATCAATCGAGATCACTTCCGCAATGTACATTCTATTAACCAATTAAGAACATCATTAACTCGTTTCTCAAACTAAGTAATTATATGTTGCAAATAAAGAATATACAGTCGGTAAATATTTTTAAATAAATTAATTACACAAGTTTTTTTATTAAGTTGTAAACAACTTCGAAATAAAACTATTATAATAAAATAACTAATAATAAAAAAAAATATCGAAATTTATTCGATCATTTGACGTTCTCATACCATCAAATTATTCATAGACTTCCTTGCTTTATCTATACTATCTATACTAATATTATAAAGAGGTAAAATTTGTGAATTTGTGAGTTTGTGACGGGTTTGTGAGTTTGTTGGGGGTAATCTAAGGAACTACTGGTCCGATTTGAAAAATTCTATCAGTTTCATATAGCTAATTTATTGAGGAAGGTTATATGTTATATATATCATCACGATAAGACCAATAGGAGCGGAGCGCCAATGAAGAATGCTTCAAAATCGGGGTTTTTTCCTCTTAAAAACTTCGGCTGCGTGTTAGCGTTAGCCCAAAGTAACTATTTCACACGGACGAAGTCGCGGGCAGAGGCTAGTCTTCAATATTTTAATAACATGCTAAGTTTAAAGTTTCATATAAATAACTAATTAAAGTCTATGATGTAACTATTATATTAGGTCTTTACCTATGATAATTGCCGTTTTGTGTGAAAAAAATTATGTAAAATGTATTTTTTATTTGAATTAATTGTAGTAATCACACATGCAATCAATGCATCTTTGCCAACGCAGAGGCAGTTTATTGATGCCCTTCTTAAAGAAATCAGCTGGACGGGAGGCAACAAATTCTTCAAAGGCATTTTGTACTGCCTCTCGGGTATTGAGTTTTGTTCCCGCCAAGGAGTTATCCAAATTCTGGAAAAAGTAGTAGTCTGTAGGCGCAAGGTCTGGTGAGTAGGGCGGATGACGGAGAATTTCCAACCCCAGTTCTTGCAACTTGGAGACCGTCTGCTGTGCAGCGTTGAGCGTTGTCGTGCAGGAGCAGCGGAGACGAGCGATTGACCAATGCTGGTTGGAGATGTGCTAGCTTCTCCATCATTGTGTTCAGTTCTTCACAGTACACATCTGCAGTAATGCTCACCCCGTTTGGTAAGAAGCTGTGATGAATCACACCGGCGCTAGACCACTAAACAGTGACCATCACTTTTCTAGGGGTAAGTTTTCGTTTAGGGCATTGTTTAGGTGCCGAACCAGGATCCAACCAACTTGCTGAGCGCTTGCGGTTATCAAACAGGATCCATTTTTCATCACAGGTAACGATGCGGTTCAAAATTCCTTCACTTGTGTGTCTGTTGAGCAGTGCAAAGCACGTCTCGACGCGTACTTCGCGCTGGCAATCATTGTGGGGCACCCATCTGTCAAGCTTTTTTACCTTGCCAATTTGACGCAAATGGACCAATATTGTTTTGACGCTAACGTCGAAAGCTGCTGCTAATTCAGCCGTAGATTGTGTATCATCAGCTTCCACAATCGCTTTTAATTCATCATTGTCGACCAAAGTCTTCGGACGACCTCAAGGTTCATTTTTCAGGTCGAAATTCCCAGAACGGAAGCGAGCAAACCAATAAAAGGTGGTGCGTTGGTTTGTAGTGTTAGCTCCGTAAACGTCGTTGATGTTGTGTGCTGCTTGTGCCGCGTTGCTGCCGCGACGGTACTCATATTCCATAATTACTCGAATTTCTAACGTATCCATGATGACAAAAAAGATTGAAATGCGATGAAAATGCAACACTAATCAATAAACAAATGACTACTTTTGGAAAAAGAATTCCATGTTTTTAACATAAAATTGATTTGAAATTAGAATTCTTAGCCAAACAAAAATTATTTTGATTTGAATTGGCCAGTCCTACACAACGGCAATTTCATAGGTAAAGACCTATTATTAACCCGATTTCAATTCAAAGACCTATATATATCCATATATAGCCTATGACACTCACAAATAACGTGGTTTTCTATTAATAAAAGAATGTTCCAAATCGTTTTGGTAGATCCAGATATTACACCCTACAATGTCACAAACTCACAAACTTTACTTCTTTATAATATTAGTATGGATATATCGAAATTTACGAACAGTTCGAAATTTTGGAAAACGAATAAATTATTTCAGTAGCCATTTTATTATTAAATAATTATAATTCTAAATTGCTCCACTTTATTTAATACAAGTGTCGGCTCTATTCACGATAAACATCGATGCGAGACAGTTTCAAGTGTTTCTATTTCCTGACTGACCGTGTTTCCATTATTTATAGTCATTTCAGTATAATTATATATTATGCTTGCAATTTACATTAAAAAAAAGTTTTTTATTAGCTTATTTAATCTTTGATGACTAATACTTACAGAATAGTAATCTATACATATAAATAAAATTCAAGTGTCTGAACAGGGCACTTTAAAAAAGGAGAGCACAACGCAATGAAATGAATATAGATTTTAAAATAATCTCATGGTTCATTTTACTTGTATCTGTTCTTAAGAATAATTTCGTAAGTACAAAATCAAGGTCTATCTGGTTTTCTAAATATCATATATATGTAAAGAAAATGTATTTCTTAAATATTACATGGAGTTTTGTCACATTTCAGTTACAAACTCTCTAATTTAAGTATATTAAATATGAAACTAGTGTCATGTCAAAGTGATTTATAAGATATATAAGAAAAATCATAGGAGGTAAAATTTTAAAAGATAAACTTGAAATGTCGTTTCTATGTTTACAGGTGGGTTTTATGTATGTAATTATGTAAATTAGCATAGTTTTCTGTAATTTATTATGTAATTAATAAACTTTCTATGCTTACAGAGCAACACATACAAGTTTTATCCTTTATTCAAATATTAATCTTATATATTATATTAATAA
>MU158712.1:489005-547795 GCA_015888305.1 Antheraea pernyi
TATATATATATTAAAATTTAATTTAATTTCTGAACATGCAAATAAATTTGAACGGTTTATTGTTTTTGCACTATTTGACTATTCTCCAAGAGGCTTGTTACATGTTTTTACTGGGTAATATATAACATTTGAAAATATGATATATACTAAATATCCCATAGGAGTTAAGCAATAATAATAGGATTTATTAGAAGTAGCTTCAGATCAGTAAAAGGGTTGTAAAGGTTAATTAGTAAAAAAGGTGTGTGTGTACTTATGTACACGCGTTAGAAGATATACTTATTTGGCGTAACAAAATTAAAATCTTTTCAAGAACTTTATCATTCGCCTTATTCTACGTTTGTAGAAAAAACGACACTAACAATAGAAAAAGTTGACTATAGCTAACTACAGGGCGTGACGGTGTGCGCGCACATCGTAAAAATTTACTCTCATCATTTTTCCCTAACGCGCCAAAAGAAGTATAACTTCAATTAAATACACATTCGAAATAAAAGGCGTTGTGCTTATAAAACGGCAGAAGTATTTTCTCGTGAAGAAAGTCACTAGTACGAGTTAGTTATATACATATATTTACAATAGACACACAACCATTTATAAATCCTCGCACAGACTGAGATGAGAACTTGTGTTATTAGACGCTCATATCAGAAATACTAGACATCGTACTGTATTACCGAATGATACTAAATAACAATAATAACAAGATATAAAAACTAAGATAGATATCGCTTACAACTTACTACAAGAGTCATCGTAAAAGATTGTACGTATATACATCTTCTACGTTCATAGTTCATTAGCCTAAATAATTAAAAGTAGCTTATAGTATAGTTTATTCACTTAAGAGGAACTCGTAACCTAAATAGCGCGTGATTGGCTATCGGTGCTGATGGAGGGTGACGTGACAGTTACATTGTGAGGCTTCGGTTTTCATGTAACGTATACGAGTAATGTGATACGGTATCGCCGCGTGCCGAGTCTCCAAGCGGATGCCAAAATTATTTAAATAGATATAATCTATCATCCATTCCTTTATTATTATTAAAATTAATTCATGTATCTTCGATTACACCATTTTAAAATATTACAGTGAGATAGAAAGTCTGCTGAAATAACGTAAATGCCAATGGTTTTTCTCAAGACAACATTCGGAACTACAACGTACAAGTCCACGACCTATAACTGATTTCAAACGACGAGAATCACATGGTTCTATATATTCCCATGGGAATATTTATTTTAGATATTACGTTTTCTTTTACCTCATTAAACTGAAATCATGAAATACAACACGTATCTAGAAAATATTTGGAAACTGAGTATTAATTAATGAGTATATATTGAACAAGTATGCACTGGGGAGTTTTTGGCGGGACCTTGGAATGTTATGTAGTATTTTATTAATAACTAGCAGTGCCCGCGACTTCATCAGCGTGAAACTAACTAGCGTCTGACTGCATTTTTCCAATGATTTATGTATTTTTGTATATAGTTAGTGTATCTCTAGTTTATATATTTTGTGTATTTAAATATTACTATTATTTATTTACATATAAATATTAATAAATCTGTATGCACTTTGATGTGCATATACTTATTTATAAGTTTTAACTTCTATCGTGTGGTCGTATAGGTACACTCCCAATTTTTTATAGACTATTCCACCCTATTTTAGTATTGTCTTCAGACATCACGAACAAACTCGTAGTAATAAATAATGCAGATTAAGGCATCAGTGCCCGCGAAAATGCACAGGTAATGAAACCGGTATCGCTTTGACTACTACTGTAAATAAACAGGGAAGTTTTAAAAATAACGCCCGTCGCGACGACGACGACGACGCGAAACGTAGCGCGTTGCCCTGTGGCTTATTTGTATAGACAGTATAGCATTATCGGTGTCGGAAATCGAATTCTCATCTCCTTTTAGAGATTTCCATCCTCAATTTTATTAGCTATACAAATAAGCCACAGAGCAACCATTAAAAAACTAGGTCCGAACTTCCGGTATGAAGTTCTCGAGTCGTATTTACAAGCTAATAATACGCATATACGCAATACCTGCAATACAAACAGGAGATAGAAACCCTCTGTAAGGACTTGCTGCAATTTCAAACTCAGTAATTAAAGTGACGTATAATGTATTCACGTAGTTTTATTGTAAGTTCTGTTTATTGGTGTATTTTTTTTTTTTTCTACTAAATTTATATTTGTTTTGTTTAATCCTAAATGTATGGTTACAGTAGTTATATCTCTTTAGTATGACCATTCGTGACGTGTTTCTGTGTTATTTATTTGTTCATTTCAAATTTTGTATTAACATTAACGTCGGTTTATCATCATATATAGGCTCCCATCGAAAATCAGCGTTGCAGTACTACTTACAGTATTGCAGATTTTTGCTGAATGGGTTCGCCAATTGTTGGACATCTATGTTTCATTTTTAATTTTTTTTTTCTGTTTAATTAACTTGTGTCATTTAATTTAATTGTATGGTTGTTCCAACAATAAAGTATTTCTTTCTTTCTTTCTTTCTAACCATGTCCTTTTTTGGATAGTAACGTTAACCTAAAATTGTCGGAGTATTATAGAGTGTATATGTATATACGACTATATATTGTCTAAACGTATACATGTATAGATAGTTAACTCACTTGGATAGTTATATATAATTCGCGGAATTTGCATTCAAGCAACAGCCCCAGCCAGGGTTCGGTCACATTTGAGCTAGTTGCCATTTGAGCTGAGTATCCTTCGCACTTATCACCAAGTCTGGTTGGGCTGTAAGCGTCCTCCAGGCCAACATCGTCTACTCAGGCCGAAAAAAAGGGCCAGTGATTGTTTTGTTCTGAACATTGAAGCGAAGACACAGAAAAACAAAGACTTCAAGAAGACTATAACTACAGGGTAACTTCTTCTCGTATTTATCGTAACGTATTTCATCGTAGATCTTAGATATTTCACTTACATCTTTGTGAGTACCATTTTTTTTTGGTTGAGGCGTTACTTTGTGGAATTCCATCATTATCTATTATAGTCAACGTTACTTTACGCTTCCGCCTGAGATTGATTTACCGCTACTACGTCTTACAGCAACAAAAACCTTTTTTTTTCAAATAAAACCGGGTTTTTAGCGCTTAGTAGAGCTAGGTAGTTAATCAATTCCAGGCGGAAGTGCAAAGTAAAGTCCACTATAATATTTTGAGTATCAATAAATTTCTTTTGACAGAAAACTGTACTTTTATACCCACGGATAGGTATAACTGTATCTGATGAATATCATGATCCCCGATGTAGTAGTAACAGGAAGTTATATTAACATTTCTACAACATTTTACAGAAAAACATTTCGTCGAAGTCAAATTATGATGATTATATCAATGATGCTAAAACTCATTAACATCAGTGAATTTGTTATAATTTGTGATCTTAATATTATTTTGTAAAGCATTCTCGTTATACACATCGTTAAGCCGGTTATAATACAGTTACATATAAAAAATATATATAAATACGTAATATTTTACGCAAATTAAGATTTTAATCGAATTCCTTAAACGTTTTATAATACATTAGGTCTTTACCTATGAAATTGCCGTTTTGTATGAAAAAATTTAAACGATTTTTTTTCATGTATATTTTATTTGTATTAATTGAAGTAATCAATCATGCAATCAATGCATCTTTGCCAACGCAGTGGCAGTTTATTGATGCCCTTCTTAAAGAAATCAGCTGGATGGGAGGCAACAAATTCTTCAAAGGCATTTTGTACTGCCTCTCGGGAATTCAATTTTTTCCCCGCCAAGGAGTTATCTAAATTCTGGAAAAAGTAGTAGTCTGCAGGCGCAAGGTCTGGTGAGTAGGTCGGATGTTGTAGAACTTCCAACCCCAGTTCTTGCAACTTGGAGACCGTCTGTTGTGCAGTATGAGGTCGCGCGTTGTCGTGCTGGAGCAACGGAGACGAGTGGTTGACCAATGCTATGACAATGGCAGTAATAATCTGGAAGATTGATTGCCAAAATTAAAGTAAAAAAAAATTTATACATGTTATGGCATATAGAGGTCTGTATCCGAATTAGACGCACGTACATAGTAATTTAGCCGCTACGGTTACTGTCGTTTTGTTAGTTAGCGTTTAAAAATCAACCAGAGAATAACAGTGAATAATCTTGGTCAGTATTCAGTGGTCGACTATACCGTGTTTGTATCGTGTAGGCACAATGCAGTCCTTGTGCCGTGCTGCTACAACAAAAAAATAAAATAAACGATAAACAAATTTAGGTATGCTCGTCAGCGTTTAGAATTGGAATCTATAATGTATTTTTATACAATTTGTACGATGGAAAGATAAACCAGATCGAGTTTCTTGGCGGTTCTTCTCGATGACTGGGTTGTTTTGATAGTTTGGTATCTTTAACGTAAATATCCTTGTAATTTCATAAGTGCTTGAATCAAATAAAGTTTTTTTGATTTTTTCACCTTATGCTTTAGAGTCAGCCTGTTAAGCCTATTTCGTTGGGTACACGGTCATACTGTCTCATTATCATCTCTTCTAGTTCCCAGTTTATGTAACATCGCAAGTGATAAAATGGAATAAATTAAATGAATTAAACAATATTTTAAAACGGAATCAGTCACAAAAAATATAAAGTCAAAACACCAACACCAAAACACTGTGATTATGTAAAAACTTTAAAAATACTAAGTTTTTAAAACGACAATCTAAATATTTATTCTGACTTTCACGGACATGGAAGCATTTTATAATTTACTAGCCGACCCGTGCGCAATTCGTTGGGCGGTAATACGTAAGCGTGGAATGGTTATTTTGCGCTAAAACGCAGTGGAAGCTCTGGAAAGGAAAAAAATACCCCGATTTTGCAATATTCTTCATTGCTGCTCCGCTCCTATGGGTCTTAGCGTAATGATATATAGCCTATAACCTTCCCTGATAAATGAGCTATATAACACTCAAAGAATTTTCCAAATCGGACCAGTAATTCACTGAGATTACCCCTTACAACGTCACAAACTCACAAACTCTACCTCTTTATAATATTAGTATAGATTACAGTGTTTCAACAATTCACAATTCTTTTTCACCGTTCCTTGATTCTACATCTATTCTAATTGGAAGTTTTTGGAAACTAAAATTTTACAAGCCTCCTTTACTATGTATCCATACATGTATTTAATGTAAAATATATTAGTTTTTATGAAAAACACGACTTAAATTATATTTATTCATAAAAATAATACGTTGAAAAAGTTTAGAATATTACTAGAATAACTTTTTATAGAAAAAACATATTTTACTTAATTGATGCAACATACGATTACAATTAAAAAAAAATATAATATATTTTGAGAAATGAACACAATAATAAGGTGGCGATACGATCAAAATGGCGTACGGAATATTTTCTAGGACTTAATCAACGCAAATTTTATTAACATATTCAAAAGTAAGAAACCTTGTATTTCGACGAATTATCTGAATTAACAAGTCAAGTGGTACATATTGTAGACGTAGTTCGAAACGGATAGTCGTAAATAATTTGCATGATACGAGTTTTGGACTTTTTAACTTAATTTTAGTTTTTTTTTAATGTCATGGCCAACACACAGCCTTTAATAGGGTAACATATGCACATCACGTCATAGGTTACATTGCAACAAGTATATACTACAGTTGGATAGATAAGTTTTCTGAACATCCATTAAAAGTAACTTCCTTACAACACAAATCCAAAGCTAAGCTAAGCTCCTTCCTAAACTATGTAACAGTTAGGTTTTTGCTGGCATTTTAACATTACATGTATCACGTATTACGTTGATAAATAATCCTACGCAATTTACCTATACACAGTAATATGTGGCATTTTGCATAATATCATTTTATTATGCAAAATACAAAAACAGTTTTTTAGGTAATAGTGTTAGGTTTTATAACAAAGTACACATTACCGATTTGCCTGATAGTGAGTTCAAGAACCATGTCAAGCGGACTTTTAATATCTAAAGGCTATTTATAGGGTCAATATATGAACGATTGTGACGTCTGGAAATGACGCCCCACTTTGTGCATTTTTTTTTTATGTCAAAAGGCGGCAAACGAACAGGTGGGTCACCTGATGTTAAGTGATCACCACCGTCCATAGACACTAGCAACACCAGGGGAGTCACAAGTGCGTTGCCAGCCTGTGTATGGGGGAAAGATAGGGAAAGGAGAAAGGGGAAGCGAAAGGGGGAAAGGAGGTGGGCCTCCGGCGCTCTCACTGACCGAACGAAACGCAACAATGCAAGCATAGTTACTTCACGTCGGTGTTCTGTGAGAGGGTGGTACTACCCCGGACGAGCCGACCCGTTCATGCTGAAACTAGTAATAGCTACAGCGTGGCTCTACCACCTTCAAAAATGTGCATTCACTAAAACGAATGTAACTATTTATGTTTTTATAAAAGACATTCATAAGCGCCTTCTCAGGGCCTAAATTGAATAAAGGATATTCTGATTTTGTTTATTAAACACAAGTAATTTATATTTATAACAGATAACATGAATTTTGCTATACCATTGCATGAACTTTGAAGATGAAATACTTTATTCACGCGATAGTTGCAGAATTGCGTTGTCAATTAATAGGAAGCAGAAAACGTATTCTTGAAAAGGGAAGTCTATGCAGAAGAAACTTAAATTATTAAGGCTATAAAATTTAAATTACCATTAACTTTTATATATGTCTAACCATTGGATGCTCACTACACAAGCTAGATAAGGGCATTAAAATTCTTGAAATTAATGCACCTACTCATTAGTTATGTCCGTTTATGCATTGAATCGTACTTACAATAATAGCGATCATAGCAGCGTCAAGCAGATGGATGAAGGAATTCGGTGAACGACTGGGGATTTCTTAAACATAGTAACTTTGAACTCGGAACTTACCTAAATCATAACATTACAAACGTTAAAAGGCATTAAACTTCAAATGTTAACGTTGTCAATTAACACACTGTAGAAGTGACAGCGAAGTATATATCAGTAAAAGTCCAATATAATCCTTTTAAAAGATTTTACTCTCTTAATAGCAACCTTTTTTTTCGAACTGACTACGCTATTGACCTTGCAAGCTGTTAAGACCTTGTTTGGTCAATAGCGTCGTCTGTTCGAAAAAAAAAACGTCGCCGTTTAACATAACATCATTAACATCAGACGTTGATGCGGGTCAGTATGGCAGCTTAAATATATACTTGGATTGCAGTGCAACACAATAGACCTAACATTATACCAAACCATTACATGTTAAGAACTTCGTCTCTTTGATTTGAAACGAATACCCATTCAGAATTATAACAGGTAATGTACGTTTGGATTACAAAAATTCAGTTTATGTAAATTCATAATATATTGTTATACCCAGGAGATCCAACGAGATATGATCCAGCGCACGAGACCACTATATTTTTGTCATGTTTATTTCTCGAATTACCGTAACCATAGAATTTTGTTAACGTAATTGAAATGAATCTGGGATCCACGACATGACAAAGGGAAAGACTCTAATTGTAAATAAATAGTGTTTAATATCGGAACTTGTTTCATAGTAACATGGCAAAGTAACAGCATTCTGCTCGATAGATAACTATCATCGTACCATCAACTATCAATATAGTATAATTCAAGAACAATTGTGGTCACCAAGAGCTTGCCAGTCTATTGAACATACAGTAGAACCTCGTTAAGTTAAAAACCAAGGGAAACACTGAATATTTTAAGTTATAGAGTTTTTAATTTATCAATGTTATATATCAGAAAGTGATTGATGAGTTTAATATACAGTTCCCTTTTTAATCGAATGTGCCAGAAGAAATGGCAAAATAAAATACATACACATGTTACATGAAAATAAAACTTTATTTGAATTTAGTCTACTGTAAAAAGTCTGAAGTTCAGTTCCTTTTTTAATTATGAATGATAATGTAATTTCGTGTATTCCAAACTGAACTACAATATAATTCCTTTTTAATCCCCTTTTCACTGCGTCTATCGCTTTTAATTTATCAGCGAACGTTAGTGTTGTTAATTTCGTTTTGAACTCATTTTACTTAGGCAACTTTTATCACAGGGCACAGTTTTGTGGACAGTGATTAATAACTAATGATAAAGTAAGCCGCTGTCCTAACCACGGTAAATACAGATTTTAGGGATTTCAAAGAAACAACAGGTGATTGTATAGTTATTGTTTGTGCTAACAATTTCATTTGTAATCACGTGCAAGCAATACATTTTTAGAAACTGTTTTGTACATTCATTTGCAATGACTTGGCAGACAGTTTATATTATAGAGTTCATCGAAACATTTCTTTAAGTAACAGAGTGTTAACACCGAAATTATTAGTTACAGAGGGTGCGTATTTAAACTATAGAGGTTTTGGAATCCGAATAGAAGGAAGCAGATTATTTTTTAAAATTATAGAGGTTTTTACATTATCGAGGTTCTACTGTATACCGACGGTAATCAGTCGGTATTGAATTTCCGCCCAAGCGTGACGTGAGCCACGTGGTGGTTGTTATCTCTTCATGAGAGACCAGATTCGAGACCAACTCAAAACTGTTAGAGGTGATAGAGCTACGCTAAAGCTATTACTGGTTTCGGCATGATTGGGTCGGCTCGCCCAGGGGTAGTACGATCCTCTTACAGAAAACCGACGTGAAGTAACAGTGCTTGCATTGTTGCGTTTCGTTCGGTCAGTGAGAGCGCCGGAGGCCCACCTCCCATCCCTCTCATCGTCCCCTCCTCCAAACACAGGCTGACAACGCATTAGTGGCTCCCCTGGTGTTGTTAGTGTCTATGGACGGCGGTGATCACTTAACATCAGGTGACCCGCCTGTTCGTTTGTCTCCTATGATATATAAAAAATAAAACGAATCGTCGTATAATTCATAATCTATATTAAAAATGTGCTTTTTCGTCTGTACATTTAATCTGATGTGATGAATAATCATGAATATCTCATTAAAAGAAAGAAATGTCTGATTGTGTGTCTGTCCGAATTTAAGTCAAAAATAAATCGCTTGACTGATTTTCATGAAGTTTTGTATATGAGAAACTTATATTCATTCTTCAATTGATAGGTTATAAGAATTAGCAATAATGTTTTTTTAAGGAAAAATAATTAAACATATTTTTCAAGCTCGATAAAAAAGTATGTATGTTAAATAAAAAAAAATAGGCAATAAATATTTTCAATAATATTCTTACATTTAAAAAAAATGACACAAAAAATTAAATCTCAACCGACTTTAATGTGACCGTTTCAAACAAATTTAATACACAGGAAGGTATATAATTACTATCTAGATAGCTTATAGAATCTATGGGCAATCATTTGAAAATCATGAACTATACTCATATTTAAATAAAGCAAAAACAAGTCATGAATAATTATTAGATAAAAAAGCGTAGGCAGTTTGCTCATTGTTTATTAGATAATAAAAGACAAACTCTTAACTCAGAAAAATGTATTTCCTTTATAACTATTTACTAATAGATTAATGTGTATACAGTAATGATATTATTTATACGTATTTCAATAGAAACAAATTAATGAATACTTTGTTGAACTTTTATACTTTTATACGCTATACTTTTTATTGTCTAAAATCATACAAGTTTGAAGAGATGTATATTGTAATGAAAAACGTGTTTCATTAGAAGTAATAGTTTTTCTAACCTATACGTCAGAACTAATATTATAAAGAGGTAAAGTTTGTGAATTGTGACGTTGTAGGGGGTAATATCTGGATCTACAAAAGAGACTTTGAAAATTATTTTGCCAATAGAAAGCCACGTTATTTGTGAGTGTAGGCTATATATTAACCAGAAAAATGAAAAGACTTTGTTGTAGTAGTAGTAGTTTGCAAAGTAAGTCTGAAAAAAACAGTCGATTCTTATCAAAACCTTTTCCGCCCAACGAAGTGGGCACGGGTCAGCTAATGATAGTATAAAGTAAAATATAGTCTACTGAATATAAACACATAAAAATAAAGAGTGATACACAAAGGTTAAGCAATTATTAAATTTCGTGTATATGTTGATTTATTTAAACAAGTATTAGAATTTTTGTATAGATTTTCAAATAATAAAATTTGAGATAAATATGTATTGTATTGGTTATTTATTCTAATTATTGATCAGGTTTTAATATATATCCTCATTTGGTACTAATTATGCGAAATGGGAGGAGCTCTCTCGATATAGAAACAGGTGTAGCAAACATGAAGGCGGCGTGATGTGATTCGTGATAAGATGTGGTCTAGCTTACTTTCGGAACATCCAAATTGCTACACTTGCTAATATGTAATGACCAATCATCAGCTACGAAGTAAAAATTGTCGACTGAGTGAACTTTAATTTAAATTATACAGTCATATGCAAAATGGCTACGCGACGGCGCTCTGTGTAAACCATTTTTATATACGAAAATTACAATTGTGGCGTTTTTTTTTTGGTAATAACCTTAATACATAAAATAAATCTGTATTTTGGAGAACTAAGTAGTTATCACATTATGAATATTGTGAAACAAGAGAACAATTAATTATTTTACAAACTTTATAGAATAGAAAATAATCTTTAAATAACATTTTGTTTGCATACTCATTGTATATCATCTTACATACTGGATAAGTTTACTTAAAACAAATAAATCCATAAACTTTAAAATTATGAAATTATATATTATATTAAAATATTATTGATATATTCGATTGTTGCGAGAAATAAATACAAAGTCATATTTATCAACTTTTATTTTTTACTCTACGTCTTTTGTAATATAATAGTACAACCAGTAAAATGGAGGTAAAAGAATTTGGTCGTAATTGAGATGTCATAAAAACGTTTAAATCATTTTGCTCTTCGCGTGCGCATCAACAGAGCAATGTAGGCGAGGAGTCTGAACCCGATGAATAGAAGCACCATGTTCACAACGTCCATAGTGAAATCATTCTGAAAAATAAATTATAATTTAGAATTCTGAACATAGAAAAACAAAAATCTAGACTGCAAAACCTTTCACTCTTCTGTGCAGTCAAGTGCATAATAATATTACTTTGAGGAAACTGATATAATTAAGCCTGAGAAGTTCAACATTTATTAAAAAAATCGTGTAATTATATAATTAAATAATAAATATACCATACAGGTGCATGTTTAGACAGTAGCAATATTTATGGAGGACAATCTGCACTCGATTCTCGATCTAAATCAATTAAAAAATAGGTGCTTAATATTTGACCTAATTATATAGAAACATACAAAAATTATACACAATCCTCTACGCGTCTATGTTAAAGCACAGTGTCAATGACCGTCGGGTGAAGTGAAAGTGAAGCCAACCAACTAACAAAGGATAATTTTTCGTAGTTTGAACAATGTATTGTCCGTTTTATTATAGAAAGTTATTAACTCCGGGTCGCCGCTCGCAGGTCTCATGATCGGTCATTCAACCTAGGTTTATTTAAGTTATTAGCCATACTTTTACCTAAGGTTTATCTAAGGCTCTCTTTGTTGTCTATTAGTATTTGTTTTAATATTATTATTTTATGTGTTAAATGCGATCATGAAGTGTTTTACCCTTTTTTTTTTTTTTTTTAGCTGGGAAAATTCCTTATGGATACGCCACCCTCCCGGGGGAGAGGGTGGGTTATGTCCGAGTCGCACGGACTAAAACCCCACGGTGTACCGACAGACCGTTTTGTGGGGGCGGCAAGGGATCGTTCAAGCTAATCAACCTTGTAGAGCCGCCCCCACGGTCCGCCCGGCGGAAGGTGACCGCCGGGCTCCTACCTATAGAGGGACAGACCGGGTACACACCGGCTGCCCCCCTTCGTCCGCCGGACCTGTGCAATAAGGAGATGAGCCCCCCGACCCATCCCCTCAGGTCCGGCTACGGTGGCAGGAGGAGTTGGGCGAAGCGCCTTCTCCTCCTGCCTGTCCTCCTTTGGCGGAGACGGCCACTTTGAGGGTCCGCCTCGCGGGCCCTCTCCGCCTCCTCCTTCCGCGAGATGACCTCCTCGCAGAAGGAGGCCATCGCTCGCCAAGCCTGTTCGCTGCCGAGCATGGCCGAAACCACGCTCGGCAGCGATAAGTCCGTTCCTACGGCCGCCGCCAGGATGCGGCGCTGCTCCCCCCACGCAGCACACTCAGACAGCGTGTGCTGCGCGGTATCTTCCCCTGGAATACTGCGAGTGTCTAACCTTTCACTTGGTATACACAATTCTTTTAGTTTCTTTTTAGTTCGCATACTAACGAGCTTAATGTCCCAAAGCATTTTTATTTAGTTCATCAGCGTTATTGTGGAAAACAGATATTGTAATACTACAATACAATAACAAAATTTTATAAAACAAATAATTAAATACATTAAAAGTTATTTATTACCATATAACGATCCAAGTATAAATCACAACAAAGTAGTTCCCACCTACATCAATCTTCGGTTAAGTTCAATCGAAGGTCAAGCAAGTATTGTAGTTTTTTTTATCTTAAAGTTTCTTTATATATATTAAAGATTATTATAATTAGCTCTTTTAAATAAAATATTGGTATACTAGCGAGCCAAGCGATCGTTATCCTGCCTTCATAATAAAAACATCCTAAAGTCAACCGCAGAGTAACGTCCAATTGTGAATCTAAACAATTCTTGAATCCACCTGAACACTCACAAAAAATTTCATCAGAATCTGTCCAACCGTTTAGAAGGAATCAGTCACATACCACACTACTACTACTATTAGATGTTAAAATTTCGGTTTTATTAAAGAAGACACTGATTCACAAAGATTTTCATTGTACATACATGCTTATATTCAATTTATATTATAAGTAAAAAGCTATTTTACTCATAATATCATTGCTTCTATTGAATTCAGACCAAAAATGTATTTACCTGAGAGAAACTGAGCGTATCCAGTACAACTTGTCCCGATGCTGGACAGGTAAAGTTTTCTCTCGTACACGCAATACTCTCGACGCCGGACCACTGATTGATAAGAAGCGCTTCATTACCATAATGGAACCAAGATAGATATGATATCCATCCGAGGTACGGTGGAACAGACCTTAAAAAAGGGGAATAAAGTGTTATTTTAATACATGGAACTAAATTTTGTACAAGCTTACTCAAGTACATAAGTGTGCATGGAAATTAAAATTCAATTTACATCTAATATTGTGGCTATATGGGCTTCTATAGTTTATTTATAATCTTGCGTTATTTCACGCTATATCTTGTAATATTGGTAGCATTTTACATACTATATTTCGGTTATTGTGCATAAGTGCAGTGTATGTAAAATAATAAATACCACGGAGCATAAATTCTGAGATGCCACAAAAATTCACTGGATAGTTGTAACTTATAATACTCGTATATAAAAAAATTATTATGATTTCTCATCATCATATCAATTTGTTACATTTTCCGGTATAAAAATGGCTGTAAATTCATGAAATATTGGTCGGATTTTTTATGAGTCAGTTCTTTTTTTCTTCCTAGTTTTAACAGTTTGCTCGAAAAGTTAAGAGAAAAATTTTTTCTTCAAAAAATGTACTTTGACGACTCCTACTGGTGAACCAGTGCGAGTTACACAAAAAAACACTAAGACTATTTTAAAGAGCGTGAAATTCCCCACAAGTTCCATCATACCAATTTGCAATATTGTAAAAGGCGGGTAAGCATTAGAAATTTGAAAAAAATATATTTTTTACATGCATTTTGAATGGTAAAACTTTAAATTTAAATTGTAAGTACTTAAAATTAATATTAGGAGCTTCGTGAGATTTTTTTTTATATAGGTAGATTAATATTTTGCATGAGTAACGAAAAAAAAAATGTTTGCGGAAATGAACTACCCTAGTCCTCACGCACACACTTGAAAGCCAGTCACCACGAGGTTTAGCGTTTTTTGTACCATCTTATTCAACATCATTTACCGTCAGGTGAGATCGTCATCAATAACCGATCTCGGCTAAAACACCTATAAAGTATTCAAATAAATGTTTCAAAAGCTATAATAATTGGTGTATTGTAAAAAATAGTTTCCGTTTTTTTTACGGTTAGAGAACGTTGCCTAATAATAGACACATTTTTAAAATTACCCTGAATTGAGAAAGAAGCCACCGAACAACATGAACGGTATGATAATTGGTGGTCCCACTGAAGCTGCCATGTTGACGCTGCTACTTGCACACGATATCAGGTAACCTAGATAAACAAATATCGTGAATTAAGCATAATTATTGTACAGTTTTGAAAAAACTTGCTTATTATTTACATCTTATACATAAATTAATCGCGAATAACATGGACACTGGTTAAAATATTATAAAAAATCTGCTCGTAATCAGAAACTGTGTAACTGGGCCGAAAGTTTAAAAACCAAGTTACGAACATTCTGATCAAGCATTAAACAAGTATTCGTGTAAAAATAAGGCCGGTAAAAGTAGAAAATGAGGAAAAGAAGAAGTTTGATAAATTATAACTGTAACCATAGACAATCACTATTTTACTATATGTTTTTGTCAATTTAAACCTATGGAAATTAATAGTATTTATACACGTTTTATATAGAAAATTCTATTCTCAAGGACCCATCCCTTGATGGGTTAAATTTACATTAATACGAGCGCAACCGCTAAGAAAATAGTTTATTATTATTTAAAACTGTCCAGTGAAACTGCTACCATAAAATCGTTCGATTAATAAGCCAATGACTTTAATGCTGTAGAGCAACAGCTTGTTTTCCATATAAAAATATTTATTATAAATTCAAACTATACACACATAATACGTAAAAAAATAAAGGAAAAAACTGATGTAAAGTTTTATTTTTTTTTAAATATTTTTTTATAAAAATACCGTTTTTATATAAATACCGTTTTTTATATATTTACCTCGCTTCGAATACCAATATAAATCTAGTTTATGCCGTTATTTATTGGAATAACACAGACAACATTTAATTTAAGTTGATTATATTATAAATATTTTATTCTTTAATCACTTAAACATATAGTAAACATGTCAATGTTGACAGCATTAAAACAGTTTTTTGTTTATAATCTAATGATTTTTAAAGGCCTCAACCTAAATTTAATTCAGACTTATCAAACTATATTTAAATGTAAAATGATATACATAGTTGTGTAACTGTTTTAATTAATATCAGGGTTAGCGGTATAAGTTACATGTTATTTGAGATGTCGCGGTAATGTGAAATTTATTTTCCGTTAGTTATCCGTGTCAATGTTTTCAACCGCAACATGCGGTTGGTTTGCTACATTTCCTATATTTCTCTTACTAAATAAATTTATATGGAGTATTTTCCATTATGAAGTGAAATTTCTCATGAAAGGGCTTTAAAATTCTGATCGGCAACTTTTTTGTGTAATAAAAAGTGGTGGAGGTAAGCACTGTGTCGGGTAAAATGTTGACAACATCGGCTCTCGTCCGAACATCGAAGTTAAGCAACGCCGGGCGCGGTCAGGCGCCTTTGAGAGGTGACCGCTTCGGACCGCCGCGTGATTTTGCTTTTTACTTTTTGTTGTATTTTTTTAATTGAAATGTTTCCCGTTTCACTTCTATTGTGTGTCTTTACGACACCCTTTTTTGTAAGTCTGTTTAAGTTTCTGGCGAACTAGAGACGTAGTTCTGAACTGTTTAATTAGGCAAGAAAACGAAGAATAATTTTCTATTGAATCTTCTTTTATATATATAGGTGACAAGAAATACTTAAATAATAATAATACTTACTTAATAAATAGTTAAATATAAAATACGTCAGGAAATTTCGCATACGTAAAAGACTAACATTTATTTATATATTTTACTTAATAAAAAAAAATGGTGTATCTATGCGAATTCCGTGATGTATTTTATATATAAACATAAATTTTATCATCTCTTTCCTACATATACAATTACTGAACGTTGTAGATATTGTAGAGATTAAAAATTATTACATATCTTTTTACTAGGTAACATTCAGAGATTTTTCAATTTAAATTCGTTTCTACAGCGGGAAACGCTATGGACCATCTAAAAATCCTTGATATTGGATTAGCTGTAATAAATACATCAAATAGATTAGTATGACGCACAACTAAACCAGTTTTGCCCTCAAGGAATACATCCGCACCGTGTCGACTATAAAATGTTGTCGTAAAAAACGTTAAACAATCAAGAGATTGTTACATAATATAATAACTGGTGTGGTATCTTTATTATTCTATTCCTATTATCTTTTAAGGCATTTAAATATACATCAACTTGATAATATTAGCTAGCTGGTTTGTTTTTATAAATAGACCAGCTTCTGCCCGCGACTTCGTCCGCTTGGAATAGTTAGTATCCGCTCCTATCGGTCTTAGAGTGATGATATATGACCTATAGTCTTCCTTGATAAACGAGCTATCTAACAATGGAAGAATTTTTCAAATCGGATCCGTAGTTCCTGAGACTAGCGCGTTCAACCAACCAAACAAACCCTCCAGCTTTATAATATTAGTATAGATAATATAGTTATATTTTAGACTTAGTTGTTATAGCTATATTTAAATTAAATAATTTTGCTGGATTATTGGCGATTTATTACCAGTAATTATAGAAATTTAAAACCTTAATTTCTAAGTTTAACTTGGCAGTTGAGAGTAAGGCGTTTTATTAATCTTAGAAAGTTTAATAGCGTACATACAGATATCTAAATTATATATTTCTTTATAAAATCTACATACATATAAACAGTTTGTTTGGAATATGGATAATTGTCACAGTCAAATACAGTCCTCGGAAATAGTCTAAAATTGGCTAGTTTTCTGTTACATAAAAATGGCAATATAGCAAGCAAAGCATAATCTTGAAGAACTTAACCGGAACGAAAAATTGTAAGGCTAAAAGAGCCCATCAGACTTCGTAACTATATAATAATAATCATAAATACAGTGGTACAACAAAATAATCCCAAGGAGGGTTGATGTCAGGCAGGCGGCCGATCGTAAAAATTAAGCCAAATCATATACCACAACATGAAAAACATGTTGTACCGATCCTACTTATGTGGGATAAGGGTAAGAAGAAGAAGGAGTTACAGTCAATAATCGTTAAAAAAGTTATTAATTGTTTGCTTTAAAATTGAGTAAAAAAGCTTCGCCCAATAAATAACTCTTTAGTTAAAAAGATATCAACGCGCTGTTATGTTATTTTAGAATAATAAATTAGCGTTTTATTTACAAAACGTCTATATGTACTATTCTGAATATGGGTTTTTTTAAAGTACTTAGTGTTCTTTATTTCAGTTATTATTGTTAAGTTTCTCAAGTTTTAGCTACCGAGTGTGTCATTCTCTTTGGCAGACAACTTTTGTATATATTGTAAATAGAACGTCGTTCAAACAAATGAACGATCGCATCTCTATAAAAACCTTATATGGTCATATAAATAAACAGTCTATTTTACGCATTCCGAGTATTATTATTACGCTGTCCGTGTTAGTCTAGAATCTTCTAGTAATGAGCCGAAGCTCCTACACGCTGTTATGTTATTTTAGAATAATAAATTAGCGTTTTATTTACAAATCGCCTATATGTAGTACTATTCTGAATATGGGTTTTTTAAAGTTTTTAGTGTTCTTTATTTTAATTATTATTGTTAAGTTTCTCATGTTTTACAATGTCAAGCTTCTGTAGATGCAAGACCTATCGATATACTTACTATTACTTGTTTCGTATAATACGTAAACCTACTTGACTTTACAAAAAAACCCGTAGATAGCAGATGACTGAAACTACTCACCGAAAGAAGTAGCGACATTGGTGATAAGCGCCGCGAGTCCGGAGGCGATAAAAAATCTCGTAGGATCAGGGTTGAGACCGATCATATAGTATGCTATTGTTGTGAACACGAGCGGTATCGTCGCGAACACCGGCGCCTCTGCTAAAGTCTTCGAGAGGAAATAAACGTCAGCTCGATACATGCCAGAATGATGTTCTCTAATGAATATAGGTAGCTCTGAACAGAAGACCTGTGGAATATACAGAACGAGGTTACCTACTTATTTATACCGTAACTTACACTTTAAAAAATATTGTGAGTTTCTTTGTTACGTTCTCACACCCTAACTACAACTGCGGTGTAAGGAGTGTCGAATAACATTATAAGACTTGAGACACCCAAGCCAACCTCACCTGCACGTGGTGCACCCTGCTGAATAACGAACGAGGCAATGGCGAGGTAAAGCGGGGTAGTAGGGTTTACAACCTGGCTGGGTCGCAATCATCATGTATATGGCGAAAAAGCCCGTCATAGTGATTCGCTTCTGCGGGTCGCGTTTCGGGATCAGCCTGTGCATATCCAGCTTTTCATAGGCTGGCATGACAGCGGTGACTGACGATGGATATTGTGTCACTTGGTTGTCGCTATTGTTTTTGGATTATACTGTGCTTACCATCAGGCATAGTGCAGTCATTTTGCCTTGCTACAATAAAAAAAAAAAAAATCATCATGAAATTTTGAATACACGTCTTTAGAGGTACCGAAAAAGAATATAGGATATCTTTCGTCCGACAAAAAAGTACTGTTCAAGACGGGTTTGGGCAAATCTACTTTAACGAGAGCAAAAACTATTTTTGAATTGACAACATTTATAACACATATTAGGAAGAAGAAAAGAGATTAACTTTATATTTTTTTTTGTTAATAGTATGGCTAAATAGAGTATCCATCTTTTATTTTGGTCTATTAACTGATTACCCTATTTGTCGTTGCGAGAATTAATTTGTGTGGACCAGTGCAGCGACCAAAAATTTGTAACTCTTTAGCACCACCCGGAGAGTACGTGCAGGGGAATGAGAGGTACACTTCCCGTGGATGCAAGTAACATCAACCTTTAAATATTATTAACCTTTAAATATAAAACTTTAAGTATTATTAAGAACGATAGAACCTCAAGTGACTGCACTATACCTGATGGTAAGCACAGAACAATACAAAAACAACTGCGACAACCAAGAAATACGCTCTCCTCCAGCGGTTGTCGTTGTCATGCCGGCCTGCGTAAATGTCACGTTACGCTTGAAGGACCCCATGTTATAGGAAGGAGAGCACACTAGCCGGGAGATTGTTCCACAGCTTCACGGTACGGCAAAAATAAGATGTAGTGAACTTTTTAGTTCGTGCCCAGATAGGAGTTACCGTGCAACTGTGGCTCCGAAGACCAGCGCGCGTGGTTCGGTTGTGAAAAGGAGAGGAAGGGATTAATTTGAATAACTCTTCGTCTACGGTAGGACTACTGCCAAATATATAGCCTACACAAAGCAACAGTATGTCCTGCCCTATGAAGTTTGTTGGCAAAATTAGCTTACCAAGTAAAACTTAATCCTCTAGGGTAATAGTATACTGTTATCTTGCCGCAATTAATACTGTAATTCTATTTGAGATTAGTATATAAATTGAAGGTGGATTAGCTATACCTTGTAAATAGTACATCACATTCGTTAATACTGCAGATTAATAATGCCATAACAATCATTTCACTGTAGTAGGACTGCCTCTAAAATCCAGGTGGATATCTAAAACTCTCAAATAGAAAATCCATCACCAACTACCTACAAGCATGTTCGAGTATCTGCACTTAAGAATAGGTTTAAGGTTTAGCGTATTTTTAACCCCATTGTAATTTAATCGTAATTATTACAAGATTGAAAAATAAGTTCGATATCAATCATAAGCTGATATTATGTTTAACACGTTAAACACCAACGCGGTCAGTGCTGACCGACAGTGAACCTTTCCTTCAGTCAAAATCACACTTTTGTCAAAATTTATACCAATTTTTTTTAATAAGATACTAATATCTACTGTCCAAATGTGTGTTCTTATTAATAAAAGTCAACTTTAGTCATTATCTATGAAGATATTAAAGGTCGGGCAGCATTCAGCGACGCGGCTCCTAGAGACGAAAAACCAATTTTCCGTAAGGGGGCCACGCGGGTCGCTGTATCGGGTCGGAGAACATTCTCTCTGCTTGATTTACTACATGGGTTTGGTGAGGCTTAAAAAAATTGCTGATTTTTGGTCCAAGCATGAGATTATGAGCCTAAACTTTCCACTAACACACATGACGCGTGATGATGACAATGATGATGTCTTTTTCTAAGTCCTTTACCTTTTTCAAAAACCATCTTAATTTGGAGTAACTAGAGGGCCACGCGGGTCATTGATTATGGGACGTAGTTTGATGGCACTGCCCTACGGCCTATCTCAGTGGATCGAAAACACTCGTAAAACGTGGTCAGCATTGACCAACGCGGCCTCTTTGTTTTCTTGGCGTTTAACGTGTTAAAGAAATTATAACGTTATAATAGGTTACTTATTTCACTCTGAACGCTCTTGTCGTGCTTCAAAACGTGACGCGGTTTCGGGTTACGTATCCGGATAAGACGGATAAGCTACTACTGCCTTTGGCGACACCACTAAATAAGTAACGAGTAGATTTACTTTTCATAAGTAAATACACGTTATTTACAATAACGATTAGTTTCATTAGGGTTTAGTTGCCATCAGATTTCGGCCCCTGATCTACGTTTTTTTCGAACCTTAACAGAAACTTAATAGTAGCCCCCCTCTCTGCAGTGTTGGAAATAAATTACTTAAAGAACTCGCAAAATATATAATGGTTGGTCATATTTGCGAATGTGATAATAAATATCCCTTAATAAATGTGTACTCTTTATTATTCACGACCTGAAAACTTTTTCATTTCTGTGACAAAATTATGTATCCGGGAAAAATTAGAGTGTCAGTAAAGAGACGTCAATTGTTAATACGAGAAATCTCACATAGGCATATCGAGTCCATAAGTTCACTGTTTTTTCTGCAGACTCTTGGTCCGCACCTATTTTTGCTGTCGTTAATTTTATTAGGTTTGTTTTGTTAAAAATCGTTTATTTTGTGAGCAACTATTGTTATTATTTTACTTAACTATTAAATATTACATTATATTACACATCTTTCATTGAGATTATCTTTTATTGCCATTTTTAATTTGAAGCGAGTTTACTTATGGTGTAGGTCTGTGTAGAATATTTTTCATCCAAATCAAGCAGGCATCCATATACTAAGCGCTTTGTTGAGCAAGTTTTATTTTTATTTTGATAATATTATAGTGATCCGGTTCGCCCTAGATCTGGAGCTATCGGTTATGTACATTAATTATATAAAAAATAACTCACGTTAATAACAGCGAAAATGTTCTGGAAGGTCATGTTGGTAAGGAACATGAAAATCGCTCCGTTGATGTTCATCACGCCGTCTTGGTCCAGATGTTGTCCAAAATAGATCACTCCAATCAGTAAAGAAACCATCTACAACAAAAATATGTTATTATTACATTGTTGTACTTAATCTTCCATTATATCTACACATAAAATGGAATGTTGATATTATATCTAAGACTGATATAGGAGTTTTTGGCGGGGTCTTGAAATGGCATGTATTGGATTTTATATTTTATTCATAACCATATACTATTTGGCATTATATTTTGTAATATTGGTGTTTTACGTAATATAGTTTGGTTATTGTGCACAAGCGAAATGGATGTGAAATAAGACCACGGAGAATGGATTCTCACTTGTCACAAAAACTCCGTGGAAAGTTCTAACATTCATTGAAATGATCGCAAGAAACTTGTAACATTACCTAGTCGACAATGAGAATTAATATAGTAGTAGATTAGTTGCCAAGAATAAAAAAGACCAATATATTTCAATACTTAAACCAATAATAGGTAGTACTGCTCTGAACAAACTTTTGCACCTTTCAATCAATCGTTACTACTTTTTGCAATCACTATGCGTTCAGCCTTATGTGTTTTCTCGCTCTGGAGAAGTGGAGCAATCAACTTTTTTTTTATGTCAGAGACCGAGCGAAACGCAACAATGCAAGCACTGTTACTTCACATCGGTGTTCTGTTAGAGGGTGGTACTACTCCGTCCGAGCCGACACATTCATGCTGAAACTAATAATGGCTCTACCACCTACAAAAACATTAACTTTTATGGTTTTCCCTCAGTACATAAATATATTGTTATGATAATACATTTTGCATAGTGGTAGGGTTTTTCTTAAAGGCACTTAGCTAACTAGCATTCTCAAGTTAAAAATCTGTTGCCAAGCCAGTCCCTCTCTAAGTTTTGTGTGTTTACCGGCTTAGACCTCATTGTTATTTAACATTAGATGAGATTCTGATCATACGTTAAAACCTATGAAGTATAAAAAGATAATACAGACGAAGTCGGGAGTATCAGCTAGTTGAAAATAAAATAAGAAGAAAGCCATTGAATACTTACGATTGTTTGAAGAAAGCGCACTTTTATGAGCATCGGTTCTTTAGTGACAGAGAGCCACGAGCGCCACAGCACGGCTCTGAACTGAGCGCACCACGACGCTTTGTACGGGGAGTGGTGAGTTCGAGTCGGTACGGGACTTATCCACGGAGCGTCTGCCCAACCGGATGATATCTTACGCTAAATATTACAAAGAGAAAGATAGTTAAAAATAAGTCTTGTTAATTATATTACATTTATGAGCGAGTACAAATCGATTGCAATTATTATAACGCATGGAGAGAAACACATCGTCGAAGTACTTTTTAGTCTAAATGTCATTTCGAGGCTTTTAGAACCAAATATATATCAGTCTTATATCATACACTAAGATAAACACATAAATAACAGTAAAGAATCAAATAGAAATCTTAAAAGAATAATACAACAAGAACAAAGAGTCACAATACTATAAAACATACTTAACATACACATTCCTACAATTTTATTTCAGGACTATTCCATTAAGAATATGTAAGTATGTTGTTTATCTTATCAAACTCGTTGCAAACCAATTAAATCCATTATTTTCATATAGTATTCAAATTTACCTAATGGAATGTATTTTAACTTAGACGCTGTAACAATAAAAGGATTAAGTGTCTGTTAATTGTTAAAAGCTTTCATAGTACGTCGTCCATCTTACCTCGTTATATAAAGCATTCTCTGCCTCAGCTGCAATCTTGCAGCCAATTTCGGACTTAGCGAAGGCTGTGCACACGGTATCTATAGTATGCCTCGTAGCTTCCTCTCTACCAGGCACTCCCGCTAGTAATTGAATGAAATGGTCTGCAGGATTGTAGTTCGCCGGACAAGCAGCTCCCAACCTTGGACAAACAACAGTTGACTTCTCAAGTAATGAGTTTTCATGTTAGAAAAGAGTTATTCTTTGTTATTTTTTCAAGAATTCCTTTTATAGTTTTTATCCATTCTACGCTAGATTTGTACCATCTTATCGCAAACATTGTGTAAAGTAACTTTTTAGTTGTGGTGGTCTGGTGGTCTTACGAGTGGGATAGCGATCGAACCTCGTCATGTGTCAACGATTTTGTTACAATTCGCGTTCATTTACTAATTTAAATTGATAACACTATCGGCTGACGGTGACAGAAAATATTGTGAGGAAACCTGAACCTGAGTTACGTTCTTTTATTATCGCCGTATGTGGGAAAAATATAGAACTATGGATTTCTCCGTTTGAAATCAGCAGTACGTCGTGAGGTGACGATTATGCTCATACCTTCCATCGGGAAGAGGCTTCGGCTTCGGGAAGAAATATAATAAATGCGAATGTGAGACTGTTTGTTTGTTACGTTTTCACACTTTAACTATTCAGTCGATAATTATGATATTTTGAATACACGTTATCTTAAAAAAAGTAGTGTTCCCGAAGATACATAAGTAATTTAACCGGAGTTAAACTACACACATACAATATTTTTGACACAAAGATAGGTGTAGTAAATATATTTATTGAAAACTCACTCTTTAAAGAAACCAGTGGCCTGGTCTGGTGACCCCAGGAAAGCGACTCTGCCGTCGGCCATGATAAGGAGTTTGTCGAACATAGCGTACAGTTCTGATGACGGCTGGTGGATTGTGCATACAACAGTCTTGCCCTTCTGAGCTAATCCTTTTAGTACCTTAAGGTAAAATGCAGTATGAGATTATTAATTCAACCAGAGATGTATTATTCCTTTTACAAATTACTCTGTATCTAATCAGAATATAATGAATATAAATCAAATATTTTTTTCCTAACACAAACTATTATTTGGTTTACAGAATTCTGTTAATCATTGATAATACGGTGTCTTAAGTGTTTGAAGTAAAAAATAAGTCAAATAGAAAATTAAATTATTTCCTTGTTCTTTCACTGTATACCTCTTGATATTACATATATACGAGGAAACTTCTAACGACATTTATATTCATTGTCTCCAGAGTTTTCGATATTTGGTATATAAAAACGAATTTCTCAAGATTCGGTAACCAGTATCTGCTAATAGTAGACTCGAGAGGAAGTAGAAAGTACAGGTATATTCCTTGATAATTTTTTTATGCTTTTATTCCGCACTAGGCGCACCTCCATTCATTACGTGAGTTCTTTTATTTATGTAATGACCTACTTTTTTTTTTTTACTTTTTTTTTGGCAACCCATCCTTATATTATTACTGCCATTGTCGAATAGTCAATATTATTACAAGTTAGTGTCGTGTGATCATTTCAATGTCAATGTTAATGTTCCAACAAGATGGTGGTTCCCTTGTTACAACTGTCCAGGGAATTTTTGTGGCATCTCAGAATTCATGCTCCGTGGTATTATTTTCCGTTCATTTCACTTATGTACAATAAACAAACTATCTTACATAAAACGTTACACAATATAGAGTCAAGTAAGACAAGATTCGGAATAAAATATAAAATCCACTAGGCAACAGCCCAAGCCGAGGTGTGCAGTGCATCATTGAGCTAGTTGTCATAAAATCGGCTGCCTTAAGCGCTTGCCTTAGTAGTCCGGTGAAGCTGTTAAGACCTTGGTAGGTCAGTAGCGTAGTCAGTTCGAAAATAAAAAATACTTAGAAGCTTGTGTTTATTTTTTTATATTTTTTTGTTTATATAGGCAACCGAACAGATGGGTCACCTTGTGGGATGTTAAGTGAACACCACCGTCCATAGATACTTGCAACATCAGGGGAGTCGCAAGTGCGTTGCCAGCCTGTGATTGGGGGAGGAGGGAGAGAGGGAAGGGTAGGTGGGTCGACCCATTCATGATGAAACTTGTAATAGCTTCAGCGTGGTTCTACCACCTGCAAGAAGCTTGTGCTTTATTACTTCATAAAAATAACTTATTTCAGCAGAGATGCAATTACAAGTTATATTATAATTACTATTAACAGAATTGAACTAATTTTAAGTTTTCACTGACCTGTATAACATTTTGAGCCATGAACGAATCCAAGCCAGATGTAGGTTCGTCGCAGAACATGAGTGGCGGGTCCGTTAACACTTCGCTGGCGAATGAAAGTCGTTTCATTTCACCACCGGAGATACCTTTCAGCCGGCCGGGTATACCGATTACTGTGTTCTGACATTTCGACAGAGCCAGCTAAAATAAAATAATATCTATTACAGATAATTCGCATAAGCTATACTTTTACAAAACATCAGTGTAACATTTTTCGTTTACTCAAGTGGTTAAATATGAACAATTTCTTGATATTTTGCTATTAAGTATATTAATCCGACAGAGTTGTCAATTATTAAACATTTTTTATGGTCATAACGAGTATCTTTTATTTAATTTACTTTGTTTTAAAGGTTATTTATTTTATTGCAAATTATACAAAATAGGTGGGATGTATTATTCCTACCTCGGATATAACCTCTTGCACTCTTCGCATGCGTTGTGCGTAAGGTATGTGACGATCCATTCTTACTAGAGCCTGAAATTAAAATAATCATTTAAACATGCATTACTATTATCTTAAATTTTTAAAAACAGCAGTTTGATTACCCTCTTTTTATTATTACTATTATTAATATTTTTATTGGTCGTCCATTGGTCGAAATTCGAACATAACTCATTAATTTTAAAGTTTCCAAAAAACAAACAAACATTTCCTATATTTTTACAGTTCGTCAACAATTAAACGTTCCAAGAATCCGTTAACAAACAGATATTAAAATTATACTGAACCACTTTATCTCTACATATTTATATGTAGGTACCTATAATTCACGTTTTGTAACCATTAGAGGTACATGTAGTGGATTAATTTATTAATGAGAAACAACCATAAATATTCGAATAAGTCACAACATTAAAGATGTTTATCTATTGAGAACCTTTAAAACAACAAAGATGAAGGATTAATTATTGCTTTAACACATATCATCTTCAGTCCATTTATTATAGTAAGTAATTGGATATTTATTTACAAAAACACTTTATTCAATTTAGGCCCTAAGAAGGCACTTATGAACGTTAAAACTACCACCGGTTGGGAAAACAACCCAGTCAACGAGAACAACCGGCAAGAAACTCAATCTGGTTTATCTTTTTAACAAATATATATATTATATTTAGAATATATTAGGTACATGTCACAAACGTTTTTAATGGATGCACAGAGATGAGTCATTTCCAGACATCACCATCTACAAAATAGTTACATTTTATAATTTATCTGAGTAAGATTAACGAACGCATGAAACATACAAAATATAAGGTAATAACTGTGACTTGTACATAGAACAGTACTTGTACAAAGTTTTAAGACGGTACCACTGTCGTTCACAACCATTACTACCAAGGCACATTGCACAAGGCAATAGTGCTGCACAATCGATGTACTGCAATAGTTTAAAGATGATTTTTTTTTATACCACGACGGTAGCAAACAAGCATGCGGGCCGCCTGATGTAAAGCGGTCACCGCAGCCTATGGACGCCAGCAACATCATAAGTGTTACATGCACGTTGCCGATCCTTAAGTAACCTATTTATTTTCCCCTTGGAGCACCCCATACAGTAGTACTGGGGTGTAAGGGGTGTCAAATAACATCTAAGACTTGAGACACCCTTTTTTTTTAACGTGGAGAGAAAATCCATCATGGACTGTCAGGCCCCCGGGGGAGGGCCTGAGCTGAGTCGATCGCCAACTGCGTACTGGGACGCAGCTGCCGGTGCCTTTCGGCGACTTTAACCGACTAAAACTCCACGACAACCTACGCCACACTGTGGGAGTGTCGCGGGACAGCGCGAGCATGCTCCGCTACACCCCCGGCGGCAGGCGTTCCCCACACCGCACCCGGCTGAGGCAGTCTAGTTGAGACACCCAAGCCAACCTCACCTGCACGTGGTGCACCCTGCTGAATAACGAACGAGGCAATGGCGAAAGCGGGGTGGTAGGGTTTTATAGCCTCCCTGACGTTCCGACTGGTGCAGGTACTCACCGGACACGGTTGTTTCGGGTGGTACCTGTACCGGATCGCACGCAAGGAGCCGACCGCCGCCTGCCACGAGTGCGGCGCTGTCGAAGATACCGCGCAGCACACTCTGTCTCAGTGTGCTGCATGGGGGGAGCAGCGCCGCAGTCTGGCGGCGGTCGTGGGAACGGACTTATCGCTGCCGAGCGTGGTTTCGGCCATGCTCGGCAGCGAACAGGCTTGGCGAGCGATTGCCTCCTTTTGCAAGGAGGTCGTTTCGCAGAAGTAGGAGGCGGAGAGGGCCCGCGAGGCAGACCCGCTGAGTGGTCGTCTCTGCCAAAGAAGGTCAGGCAGAAGGAGAAGGCGCTTCGCCCAACTCCTCCTGCCACCGTAGCCGGACCTGAGGGGATGGGCCGGGGGGCCCATCTCCTCATAGCATAGGTCCGGCGGACGAGGGGGGGCAGCCGGTGTGTACCCGGTCTGTCCCTCTATAGGTGGGAGCCCGGCGGTCACCTTCTGCCGGGCGGACCGTGGGGGCGGCTCTACAAGGTTGATTAGCTTGCACGATCTCTTGCCGTCCCCACAAAACGGTCTGTCGGTACACTGTGGGGTTTTAGTCCGTGCGACTCGGACATAACCCACCCTCTCCCCCGGGAGGGTGGCGTATCCATAAGGGATTTCCCCACGTTAAAAAAAAAGAAAAAAAAAGGGTTTTATAGCCTAACTGGGTCGCAACCACCATGTATATGCTGAAAAAGCCCGTCATAGTGATTCGCTTCTGCGGGTCGCGTTTCGGGATCAGCCTGTGCATATCCAGCTTTTCGCAGGCCGGCATGGCAGCGGCGACCGGCGATGGATAGTGTGTCACTCGGTGGTCGCCATTGTTTTTGGATTGTACTGTGCTTACCATCAGGCACAGTGCAGTCATTTTGCCGTGCTACAATAAAAAAAAAAAGTTGGTAATTGTAATTACATGCATTGGTAAATGCAACGTGTCAATCAAATCCTTATGAGTATCAACCTATCATTAATAAATCTCGGTAACAATATGATTCTCTCAGTTACTTCCTTGTGGTAAAAACTTGACAGTAAGGAGTAGACTCCGCGAATTGACGGTTCAGTACAACATGTTTCATTTAGGCTCATTTAGGCATTTACATACTATTCCTATATTCTCCAAAGTTTTTATACATGTATTATAGTACACAGTCTGAAATTAATAGCAAATATTACTTGCCACTTACCAATAATAATTAATATCACTCGGAATTCAAAATTGATCATTGTCATATTTTTTCCTTGACATATTAAAATTTTAAATTTAAACACTGTAGTTCTCCGAGAAGTAAATTATATGTTTATGATCGGCCAATGAATGCAATTATTGGTATGAAGGGCCGTATCAATGTAATTTTTAATTTATATGTTATTATTATTTTACATCAGAATTTACTATTAATTTCAATTTTATATTGAAAAGGTCCACGATAAACGGTCAACCATGTCAGCGCATAAGCATTCGGATTTTTCATTATGGCTTACGGAACCCTAAATAAATACAAATATTTCTTGTTTATAACTTTGTTTTTCTATAAACTTAATATGACGGAAATAATGTTGAAATAGTATACATAATTGAACTTTTTATGTAACATAATACCAAGGTCTCACAAATGGTGTGCTGTTAATTATATATTTTTTAAATTCTAATTTTAGATACGTGTTGGACGATATCGGTATGTGTGTTTCGTAACTTAAATTCTTCTACAACTTTGTCGGTAATCTAAAATAGCAGCTAAAACCAGTTTTATCTTTAGGTGATATTGTGAATTATTTATATATCTTAAGGAAATAAATTTAGATGTAAAGTAGTATGAAGATATAAAGTAAACCAAATTAATTGTAAATAATCATATCTTTAATTTTTATTACATTCCAATTATAACTGAGTAAGTTTTCTAAAATTAGGTTTAGCAAAGCTTAGATTTATACACTTTATTTGCTTTCCTTCACATTGGCTTTCATTTTAATCTGTGGCAAAGGACTAGTTTATCTTTAAAATGGAATTTAATTATGGATGTCACTGAAAGCGTGAGATAGCATGTTTTATTTGCTTTGCGACGGCTACACGGTACAAGGGCACAAGTCCAATTACGGTACAAAACGCTCCTTTTTTGTGATAAAGATGGTTTCTATAGTCAAGTGATATATACATATATGATTACTTCGTTTGGTAGGAACGTTTTTTAGAGAAATATAATAAACATGCACCTAAAATTAGAAATTTTGTTTTTATTGAAACATTTTTTTGATCTCTGTGTCTCAGTACTTATTGATAACTGTGTCTCAAAGATAATTTAATAATGAACAACATCGTATTTTTGAAATACTATTGAAATACGTCGAATACTAGTGAAATACGTAACTATTGAAATTTGAAAGCTCAAGACTTTTTGCTATCTTTTCATAACTGACTACATTTAGAGAAAAATTGGATTTTTTATATTATACACTAAGCTGTGCTCAGTTTCCGATTCATATGAGAAGACCCCAAGAATTATATAACCTATTAAAGTTTTACGATCTTAAAAAGATATCACATACAATTCGAGTTTCGATTTTATTCTTCTGATATAGATAAACTCATAAGAATTGTACAAACTACGTTTTAAGACGCTTTGCGGCACATGCACATTTAATATTGGAAATTCTAAATACACAAGACTATACGAACCTGAAAAATTAGGTGCTCCCTCACTGTCAAAGTGCCAATGAACAAATCCTGCTGTTGCACATATGCGGAAAGTGCTGACAGTGCCTCAGGCGTAGCTGGTTGCCCATTCAAGGCTCTGGTGCCGCTGGAGACAACTCCGCTGGGCGTCCGAAATGTTAATGTGTTTAAAAGAGTCGTCTTTCCAGCACCAGATGATCCCATAATCGCTAGCAATTCACCAGGATACGCTGCACCGTTTACTATCAAAGAAAATGGTATATATTTGTTATTCATATATCACACTATTTATACATCTAAACGTATAACGTCTATCATAGTCGTCGTTTCGATCATAAGATTTTTTTTCATATCATAAGGCGGCCAACGGGCAGGTGGGTCACCTGATGTTAAGTGATCACCACCGTCCATAGACATTAATAACACCAGGGGAGACGCAAGTGCGTTGCCAGCCTGTGTATGGGGGAAAGGTAGGGAAGGAAAGGGGGAAAGGAGGTCGGCCACCGACGCTCTCACTGACCGAACGAAACGCAACAATGCAAGCACTGTTACTTCACATCGGTGTTCTGTGAGAGGGTGGTACTACCCCGGGCGAGCCGACCCATTCATGCTGAAACTAGCAATAGCTACAGCGTGGCTCTACCACCTTCTAAAACAAACACATTTGGGGACGATACCTAGATTGTCAACAATCTACGTATTTTGATTACTGTGATATTTTTGCCATATCGTTAATAGAAGGATTAGGGAATCTAGAAAAGCAGCTGCTAAAGCAGGAAAGGTTAGAGGAATGTAACCGAGTAAGCCATGCGGGACGCGTTGCACGGACTAACCTACCTATCAATTGCATCTTCCTATCAACACAGCTCGCCATGTAGCTGAATATCAAGAATGATGGCGACAACTCATTAGAACTGATATACAGACTCACGATCCTCAGCAGTGACGTTGCTGATCGAAAGATATAGTAGATAATTAAAAAGTTTATTATGTCATGAAGTAAAAATATTTTGAAGCACTTTCATAAATCACAGGTGCTTGAGCGATTAAACAAAAATACAAGTACTTATAAAGCTTGGCCGAATATTCTAATTTGCGCTTTAAGTTTTGTTTGCAAAAATTATCTTAGGAGGATCGTCAACGAGTAAAATAAATCCATTCATTCCCATAACATGTTTTTAAGTATTTTATCCGATCTAATAAATACTAATAAAACTGTTCGTTCGGATATTCTAAAATCGATAATAATAATCTCATAATTAAATAACATTATTATTAATGTTTCATATTTATAAATATTTGCATATTTATTGATGTATACCTCGTGGTAAGAAATCGTTTAAGACACTAAATGACAAAGGTGCGTAGCCTTAATATGTCATAAACATATTTTTGTTAGCCTCTCAAAAAGTTTTTATATAAAAACATTCGTCAGTAGCTCGTAGTTTGAACACGATTATAATACATCACCATAACTCTATTAAATTTTGTTTAGTTTTCAATACTCATAAATGAGGTACCGGTACCCTAAAGACAAGTATTTTTCTATTTACAGTAACGCATTTTTAGGTCACATTAATTAAATCTATACTTTTACATGTGCCTATAATAGAATATTGTAAATCGAATCGATGTTAGTTTTAAAGATTCGTTTAGGCCCACATCACCACTCCCCCTTCTCACAACACAGGCTGGCGACGCACTTGCGACCCCTCCCCTGGTGTTGCTAGTGTCTATGAACGGCGGTGATCACTTAACATCAGGTGACGCGCCTGTTGGTTTATATATATGATAAAATATAAATATGATATATAAAAATCATATGATATATAAAAAAACGTAAAAAATTACATTTATCTATATTAATATCATAAAGAGGTAAAGTTTGTGAGTTTATGAGGTTGTAGGATGTAATCTCAGGAACTAGGACTAGGAACTAGGATACTAAGCCGATTTTGAAAATTCATTTACTTATGAAAGCCGCGTTATTTTTTAGTATCATAGGCCCAGATTTCGGGCCCATATTGACGTGAAAAATGAAAATACTTTTTTGTGGTAGTCGGATTTGCAAAGTACATAAGTCTGAGAAAAACGGTCGAACGAAAACGTTTCTTATGAACGCTGCCTTAACGATGAGAGATATATGATTGAGTTCTAGAGAAAAGTTTTAGAGCTTGATAATGCCTACAGAAAAGTCAACAACAGCATATGTCTACCTTTTATATTTAAGTCACAAAAAGTAGTTTTTTATATTAAAAAATCTCTCGTAGTTAAGTCGAATCGTCTTTAAAATTACAATAACTTGATAGAGTGATCCGATTTTAATGAAACTAAGACTAAATGTTAATGACTCGATGACTGGGTTGTTTTCCGAACCGGTGGTAGTTTTGACGTTCATAAGTGCCTTCTCAGAGCTAAATTGAATAAAGAGTATTTTGATTTTGACTCGAGGGTAAGCTTTTTTATATATGCATGAGGTTTTATCGTGAACTCAGTACTTTAGCAGTGATGTGTGAGAATTGTGATTGAATGTATTTTATTACTTATTCCAAGATATTTTATTACTTATTGCAGGTGCAACATTTTTTTTTTACAAAAAATATTAAAAGTAAAGACACGTTAGATTTACATTCTTATTAAGTATATGTATAGATTTCTTACCTTTTTTTAATATATTTATTACGAGTTTCTAAGTTCAGGGACATCTAAATATGACCATTGAGAAACCTGCAATCTATCGACAATCATTACATCTGATCCCGAAGTGCGACAGGGTCAAACATATTACTCTATTATGAAATAAACTATTACCATTTCTGAGTAGTTGCTTCCTCTGCTGGAACATGCGATTCGATGAAGTTTTCCAAAAGATCCAGGAACGTTTATTTCTCGTCCGGGATTCTGTAGCGAAGGCGTTGATATCCGCCCACGTGTATGTCACCTTCTCCACACCGCCGACCGTACCATAGTTGCGATGCGTCGGTATGGCCACGGTGACGTCACCTTCGCTCGTACGCGGTGATTCGTTTGGCGACGAACCATTCTAAAAGAATTAAAATAAAATCACTTATTATAAACGTTTATCTTAAGAATCAGAATGACGAGTTCCATTATATTTTGTTACATGATCGTAGAAGAAGATTTGGTTTCATTTTCTTTGTCTGTACACTCGCGCGAATCCGGGCGGACAACTAGTATTTAATAATTGAGCTTGAACTATAAAAATTAAATAAATACAAAGCACTGTAAGAGATATGTCTTATGCTACTCCCATAATTGCGTAACAAAGCTTTGGCTACATGTCAGCTAAAAACTAACCTCAAAATTTGACCCGATAAAGTCGCAAAAAAACTTATGCACGCTTTATCATTCCAATAATAACCCGAAATTAGCGTTCCAAATTCCTTTGATGTATGTAAAAATCGCGGGCCCAGTTAATTTATTGCGATTATAGGCAAAACTTCGTGCCGGTCACGCAGGTACGGGAGTAGCATTAGAATATTATACATAAACAGCTTCAATAAATACAATATTAATTAAAATGGCATTCTGTAAAATCCAAAACAGCAAATTATAAAATTAGGTTAATACTTTTAATTAATTGTTTTGTTTTATGGGTATCAGTTGAAAATAAGTAAATTAGTTCCTTTATTTAAATTTTGGACTATATTTTATTCTATTACTTGCGGGCCAACGGACGTTGTCCCGCTCTAAACCTTCCTCGTGAATTATTTTATCTACTGATGAAAACGGTATGAAAATCTGTTCAGTAGTTTTTGAGTTTATCACGAACAGACAGACAGACAGATGTGGCAGAGGACTTTGTTTTTTTTATATCATAGGAGGCAAACGAACAGGTGGGTCACCTAATGTTAAGGGATCACCACCGTCCATAGACACTAGCAACACCAAGGGAGTCGCAAGTGCATTGCCAACCTGTATGGAATGGAAAGGGGAGGGTCCTTACCTTAAAATTGTATGTCTATGGAGGGGAGGTGGGTTATCCGGCGCTCTTACTGACCGAACGAAACGCAACAATGCAACAAGCACTGTTACTTCACGTTGGTTTTCTGTGAGAGGGTGGTAAAACCCCGGGCAAGCCGACCCATTCATCCTGAAATAGGAAAGGCAACTACTTTTTAAAAAAAGGCAATTAAAACAAATCAGTCTTTTTTAAGTATGTCATACAAAACTTTAATAACTTTATAATTAATAAAGGTATCGTGAGAATCTTTCTTACATAAGCGTCGAATATCTAAGAAGTAAAATTTAAAAAAAAAAGATCAAGATCTATTTATTCGTTTTTAATTATACGCTCAATTACAGAAATTATCATTTTATCTGTATATAGATAAATACACATTTTCCGATATTATAAGCAACAGATACTTATTGACTGCTGATCGGGCTGCCTAAGTACGATCATATATCTAAATTTCGTTTGCAATTGACATTCGTTCTCGCGTCCAAATGTGCACATACTGCATTTTCTCTACGGTGTTTTATTCGACCCCCGATCTCCACAATATCTCCAGGAACGGTTCATATTCTTAACGGCTCACGGTCGTGATATTCGTTCGGCATACACCAAACCTCTTGAGATCCCTCAGCACAGATCTACATTATATTCAAACTCCTTCACAGTAACTGCCATGCGATTATGGAACGCGTTACCACGTCGACTTCAAGATATTGAAAAGACCAATAACTTTAGAATCCAACATCAGCTTCCACAATCGCCTTTAATTCGCCATTGTCGACCAAAGTCTTCGGACGACCGCGAGGTTCATTTTTAGGTCGAAATTCCCAGAACGGAAGCGAGCAAACCAATAACAGATGGCGCGTTGGTTTGTAGAGTTAACTCCGTAAACGTCGTTGATGTTGCGTGCCGCTTGTACTGCGTTGCTGCCACGACGGTACTCGATAATATAGAAGTTAATCCTGATAAGAGCGCCGCGATACTCTTCGATCCTTTACGACGTAATAATAACCTCGAGCCCATCAGGCTATACGGAACCGATATACCTTGGGCCGACGAGGTCAAATATCTCGGGAGTGCGAAACAAAGCCGCTATGATCTTGGGTCGCCTCCATCCATTGCTTTGTCATAGGAGTAAGTTGTCCCTCAGACACAAGCTCACTTTGTATAAAACGTGTATCCGTCCCGTGATGACATACAGCAGTCCCGTTTTTGCGCATATGTCGAAACGCGCAGCGTTTGGTACGGGTTCGTATTTTGCGGCGGATACCACTAACGGACTGGAATGATTCACGGCTTTTTCAAAATAACTAATCGTAAGTGATTTTACGTACGCCCAGATAGAAGGCATCTCTAGGTCCCTATGTAGATCAACTCTCAGGACGTACCACGGGGCACCGGTCACTTTACGTAAAACGCGGTTTTGAAGAACCTGCAACTTATGAAAATTATCTTTCGACATATGCGCAAAAACGGGACTGCTATATGTCAGCACGGGACGGATACACGTCTTATACAAAGTGAGCACCCTATCACGTCGCGCCCTATCAGTACTTAGATGGGTTACTGCCTGGGAACAACGCGTGACGTAGGCTTTTTGCTGTATTTTTTTATTTAAAAAGTATACCCTGTAATACAAAAGTTTCACTTTCATCATGTGTCTTTACGACACACCCTGTTTTTTTAAGCAAATGTCTCTATGAGTGTTAATAGAAGTATCTTATGGTTCTGCTTGAAAACTATAACCTATTTGTATAATAATGTTATGCACAAGAGATTATTTAGTTTTTGTTTGTCCGGACGCGCTTATGTCTGGAACTAGCAGTCATATTAGTAAGATTTCCTTTGTGTTTTATAGCTTAATTCTCCACGTGGCGCACCCCGGGCAACGTCGACCGCTTCTCGGTCGGCGGCTGATCTCTGGCACGACTTTTGCTTTCACACGGACTCCGATACCTCCTCCTTGCATGGTGACCTTGCTCTGCTTTCTGGCTTCCGATTCCTGCCTCACTCGTTGACCTCTGCTTGTTTGCTGGACTCCGATCTCCTCCTATAACACTGATCTTGGCTTGCTCACTGGACATCGATCTGGGTGTGGGTGTGCGCGGCGCATCCAGTACCGGGCTGGGGCGGATGAGGGCTCAGTTTGAGCCCCAACGGCCCAGTTCCGGATAGCGGCCGGCGGGGCTAGTGTGTTTCATACCGGTCTCGGCGGCCGTACCGCAAACTTGACGTAGAAAGGAAGGAAAATATGGAAGCAAAACCGGAAATAGTTTTACACCAGGAGGGTACCGTCCGCACCGCGGGCGGAGAATCCCTCCCCGAGTCTTCGGACTCGGGCTGCCCCTTGTTTTCTGGGGAGGGCACCCTTTTGCTTACACATTCTAACACGACCACAGCGAGGAAAACGGATTCTGATGCATGCGAAATGGATAATATCCCGGAGGTACGCCTGACACGGAGCGCGTGGAAGACTGCGAAGTGTCTTGCGGCTCCAAAAGTTGCCAAGGCCAAAGCCGATGCGACTGTTGCGGTAGTTGTTGCGGCAGAGGCAGAGGCAGAAGCGATTGCCGCTTGTATCAGGCAACAGCTAAAGCCGAGGTGTGCCGCGCACCCTTGAGCTAGTTGTCAAAGTAAAATCGGCTTAGTGCCTTAAGCGCTCGCCTTAGTAGTCCTGTGAAGCTGTTAAGACCTTGCTTGGTCAATAGCGTAGTCAGTTCAAAAAAATAAAATAAAGGTACTCGATAATTACTCGATTTTTTAACGTATCCATGATGACAAAAAAGATTGAAATGCGATGAAAATGTAACACTAATCAATAAAAAAGTGACTACATTCGGAAAAAGAATTCCATGTTTTTAAAATAAAATTAATTTGAAATTAGAATTCTTATCCAAACAAAAATTATTTTGATTTGAAATGGCCAGTACTGCTGAACGGCAATTTCATAGGTAAAGACCTATTATTATGTAAGCATTTCGATAATTTATTTTGTCAAAAATAACACGACAATGGCTTCTATCAGACATATACAAGGAATAACATAGTGTAAGGATAAATCGTAATCAAGGGATAAATACTTAATAAACGACGTCGACGAATATAATTTATCCAACACCGAATCCCCAGAAGTGTTGCCGTGATAATTACCGGAAAGAATTAAGGAATTAAAAGTATTAAATTACCACGAAAACCTAGTGTTATGTATCGAATATGTTCTATTTATTTACATCGTATAATTTGAACGGTAATCTCATTAGGTATATATTTTCAAAGGGTTTTTTTTCAACCGCGTAATTGGCTTTACACTACAGATACTTGATACCGAGTTTGTGATAAAAAAAAAGAATAATAACTGAGTACTCTGATCAGGATTCTCCTGAATATAATGTATTTACTGATGTGGTTGACGAACTGTATTTCTGTATGCTAGGACTATCATACAGCTGAACCATAATAGAATACTCATTTCAAAATAAAATAAAAAATATAATTAAAACATTCATAGATTAAAAAATTGGTATGATTATGTATCACATTAATGTTATTTTGTTAAATAAAAGCTATACGGTCCATTGAACTAAAATGTAAAATAAGATGTCGCATTTCATCGTTAGAAAAAGTATTATTTGGGTATGATTACTTTATTGTGAACTTTGAAACATTCGTCGTTTATACTGTAATTTTTGTAGATATCTAATAAAGATCTCATATAAATAAAGCTGTGATAGTTTTTTTCAAACTGAAATATTTTAGTATTCAATTAATACACGTTTTTAGAATGATATATCAACGGCATAGAGTTTGTATTTGTTATTTTAGTACCTCAAATTCAAGAACATTATTCAATGTAGGCCCTGAGAAGGCGCATATGTTATGAACGTAGAGTCTACCGATTCGGAAAACAACCCAGTCATCGTGAACAACCGGCAAGAAATTGAATCTGGTTGTCTTTTCCTTATACATAATTTTACAAACAGATAGTTCGTTTTTGTAGTCCGGTGAAGCTGTTAAGGCCTTACTGGCCCAATGGTGTAGACAGTTCGAAAAAAAAAAGTTCGTTAGCACGTTGCAGTCTGTTCGTCGGATGCATAAAGAGCGGCGTAATTTCCAGACATCACCATCGTTAACATATTGATTCATCGTATAATAATAGCCGTTAAATATTAAAAGCAGCTTGAATTTATTATTCGGTAAATCGGTAATGTGCTCTGAGACTTTGTTCTAAAATTTAACACTATTGCCTAAAAAAACTGGTACTGGTCTTAGTAAGCTTGAAACATGGAATGATCAATTCGTCATTACTTCTAGTAATTAAATTATGTCGGTCTTTTAGTAAATTTAGCTTATCTAATTTTTTACAAACATATACTAGATAATTATCAATTTATTTGTTTAATGTAATGTAATGAATTTGCTTGTGTGTTAATTTAAAAGTGCTTGTTTGGGAGAATAGTTATACATAAGTCTATTGTTATCTATAAGACATTTTATCAAATAGTAGTAACATAATTTTTTTTTATATTATTATTGTTCATAGGATTTAGGGTTTGACAACAATTTTACCTACTATTGAATGACGATGTAATAACACATACAGGTGCTTGGCGACATATTGGTAACTTAAGGGTGATGGTGGCTAATCTGGCACATTAGAAAAAAGCCTTACTAACATGCTGTGAGTTCATTGCGATATTTTTCTTCATCGATTCGGCTCAATGCAGACTCGTAGTTAATATTCTGATTTTTAATTCTTAAAGCGGCAACATATATGAGAATGGCTGTTTGACATTAAGATTGGAACGAATAACATCCATGTGTATAAATAAATGGTTATATTATGCAAATGATTCTCATAAAAAATTTTTTTTTTACCAATTTGAAATAATTGTGACTTGGTGGAAAATAAAAATCAAGGGAGACATCTCACTTTAACGCCCGTAGTTCTGTGAAATCATTTAGGTCGTTTTGTAACAGTTTTTTCTACACAGATGGAGAGGCAAAGTTTGTTATGATCTGAATCGAAAATTCTTTTACTAATCATTTTTAGTCTATTTTATTGTTTTATATATATATTTAACTTAATAATTTAGTTTATTTGATATTCAAACATTCATTCTATGGCCTTTATGTTCAAAACATTTATTAACTAAATAAAAATATCAAATTTAATACGATAAAGGACTAATTGATTAATTATAATGGCATAATGATCTAATTAAGACTCATATTTTGCATGTCCTGTTTAACATTTTTAGTTTATTTTGTCGCATAAAAGGAATTAATGAGATTTAATATATAGGTAAGCTTTTATGATATTGCCGACATACAAAAAAGTCACTTAATTACGTTGACATTACGTCTACATTGAAGCATTGAAATATCTGAAATGTTAAATTTCAAATGTAAGATAAGTAAAATGAAATAGTTGAAATAACGGAGTTAATTTTTATTTCATACTATATTTTACTCGTGGCTTTGCTCGCGGTAATGTAAATTTGACTTATCCCACGGGTACTATACTTTTTTCTGGATGAATATTACCTCATTTCCTGAAAACGTAAATGCAAAATTTTAAGATGATCGGTTAAGCACTTAAAGTGTGAAAGTGTAATAAGCAAAATAACTCACATTATTTTATTTAGGATGTAACAGAGACTATAATATATCTGTCTAGAGAGACGAAAGAACTTTTAAAATCAGATAGATATTTTATTACTTTATTCACAACAAATAGAGAAATATTTTCTATTTACAGTATTAGTTTAGATTAACGGACAGACATACGTTGCCTTTTATTGTATATGTATAAGGATTAACGGGTATAAAATCATCAGTTGCTAGTTAGAAATATTATAGCTCCTAGAGCAAGCATTCTGTCCATATGTTTGCACAGTTTTGAATACTTCTTTTTTATATCTAGATCATGTGACATTTAACTATCGTATAGTAATCGTGTGTAGGAGCTTAAAAACATAAAAAAATATATTACCTCGGTATGCCTAATAAACCGATAAATTTGCATATATGCACATATCTAAATATAGAATACATTCGTAATATACTTTAATCTTAATATACGGTATTGACACCAGATTGATGCAAATCTACATTGCTGTCCATGTCAAAAGTAATAAAATCTAATCTCATTCGTCCCCGACAACACATGCTGTTAAATTTTAATGTAAAATAACTTTATATTTTTGTTTCAAGTGTCGCGCCGTCAATATTATAATTAGAATGGAAAAACACCAAGGTTTTTTATGAATACTATAGTTTCCTTAAGTCGATGAATAACACATTTATAGAAAATAACAAACAACTGATTAAAATCAAATATTTACTGATATTATCAATCTATACAAATCTTTTAGAGCTCAAAAGATGTTTTGTTACTACGAACACACTAATCTTTGGAACTACCTATCAGGTTTTATATATATCTTTCCATCTTATAGTCTATTTATTGAAAAATATTATACTATAATAATATATAGAACGTAATTATAACATATCTAAGACTGTTACGAACGTAGCAATTACCATACCATACGAAACCTCTTTGTATCTTGTAATTTCTATTTTTTTTAAAGACAGATTTTGTAGTGATTCGACTAAAGGCTATGGTTTGAAAAATCATACAATTTGCAAATCTATTATTTTATGTTAGTTGAATCTTCCAATTGGCTGTTTATAAATATGAGTCTTAAAAATTACACATGGATTAGGTTACAAAGCAAATTAAGAGAAGACGAAGTACAGTACCCGACTTTCAATTTGATAAGTCGCGTCGTAGAGATGAACAAGATTCCGGTTCCGTATAGCGTTATCTTTGTCTATCATTGCGCTGTGTGATAGAGAGAACGCCTAACAAAGCTCAAGCAAGCCGATCTTGTTCGCGAGTCTCACTCTTTTCGCTGATATGCCAAATCAACTGCATGTAATAATGCAGACGCATTGATATACAAACCCTATGTCAATGTGTAGACGAGTGAGAGAGAAAAATTTAAACTACAACTAATACTTGTACTTCATTAAAAAAAAAACTGTACACGAAAAAAGAACTGTAAGCTTGGTATATAGTATAAAACGGCTTACAGAGCGAATTCAAGGAACTAAATTATTTATTAACAGGGCTAAAAAAGCAAATTTAATTTTTGTTTAAACCAATACTTGAAGAATCTTCAATATTATCAACGAACAATCGTATCAATAGATCCAGAAATAGACGCCAAAGGGAAGTAAACCGTTTCAACGAATTGGACGTAATTAGTTGAATAGACGGTTTGTAGTCGTATAAAATGATCAATGGACCTTCAATCGTTGGAAGAATCTACCAATACTTCACTGTTAACAAATTTTTAGGTAGGTTGAAAAAGAAAATGAGTTTATAATTTAAAAAGAAATCTTTTATTAACCAGAATACTATACTACAAAAAACTGTTTATACGCGTACCGTATTACTAATCTTTAAAATAAAATACTAGAGTTTCATGGAAAAGCAAGTCGATTATATGTATATACTAGCGGAGTTCAATGACATTCACACGTACAGAAGAAATTTATATATAAAAGAAGATTTATATATTTTTACATATTTTTTTCTGTACGTGTTTAAAAAAATAATTGTGACAGTATTCAGAGCACTATATAAAAATATGAAGCAAGAAAGAGTAAATTCGTCTTTCTGTATGTCAATTTAATTCAAAAATAACTTAACACATCCTTATGAAACCTTGTACACTATAAGAATTATCAATAATAGTTGTAGAAATTATAAAGAAACTAATCACAAAAACACATTTTTATGTATTTGAAATGTTATTATATACAGAGAGATTTTTTACAAAATTTACTATAAAGTTTACCATACTTTCAGAAAGCTTAAAATATCTATCAAAACAAAGTTAGTGTTTAATCAATTACGTATTCTAGTATACCATCGTCATTAAAACATACATTTGGTACGGAACATGAAAGAGTTATTAATCTTATGTTCAACACCATTGTTTTTCTATGTTAATAATAATTACATGAATTTTCTCCCACTGGAGAAGGAAAACTGAAATTCAATGTTAATTTGTTAACTGATAAAAATAATTGGAAAACAAAGAGTATACGAGGGGTGTAAGGGGTGTCGAATAACATCATAAGACTTAAGACACCCAAGCCAACCTCACCTGCACGTGGTGCACCCTGCTGAATAACGAACGAGGCAATGGCGAAAACGGGGTGGTAGGGTTTTACAGTCTGACTGGGTCGCAACCACCATGTATATGGCGAAAAAGCCCGTCATAGTGATTCGTTTCTGCGGGTCGCGTTTCGGGATCAGCCTGTGCATATCCAGCTTTTCACAGGCCGGCATGGCAGCGGCGACCGGCGATGGATAGTGTTTCACTCGGTGGTCGCCGTGGTTTTTGGATTCTACTGTACTATGCTTACCATCAGGCTGAGCGCAGTCATTTTGCCGTACTACAATAAAAAAACAATCTTATTGATCCAGCCCATTTTGGCTACGGAAAGTTGAGTATTGTTGAATAATGCAATTAATTTAATAGTATAACCTATCAAATAACATGACAAAGCTCTAAGCCATTGTATGACAAATCGGTTTACTGTTCAAAGAGTTACATTAGCTATTAATTTTGAGACTTTAAAAGTAATCTTAACCATATTTGTTTCAGTTATAAATTCCTTTGCACATTTCTATTGAACTTTAGGCCAAGGCTAGACAAACATAATGAATTTAGAATCAGATTTAAAAAGTATAAAACCTGGTCAAATCCGGTCTTATAAACCAGTTTAGCTTTTTGTAATAATGTGTTTAGATAAGTAACCATTAAATGTCTATATATCGCTTGGCAACGTTTTCAGTTGGTGGTATTTCGATCATCGTTTGTACCTTTATTGAATGATCAATCAATATCTTCTAAATTTTTGATGATTTTCATTTATGCAAAATATTATGTTTAACCAAATCTTTGTATTGTCATGATATGGACTAGAGTACAAATTAACTAACGAAACAATGTGGCGTGACTATATTAGTGTACAGAGACATTTTCCTAGCGTTTTGATCGTAGATTTATAAACTGGTATACGAATAATCGTCTCACTTTCATTGAATCTAACCAAAGCATTTTCCGATTCAGAGAGATACTATACATTTGACAAAATGTGCCCGCAACTTTTTCTCGTGAAACTTGTTTTGTTTTATAAAAGCTACGTATTTCATTTAGATTAATTGTGAGTTATATTTCATCTTTTAAAGTGTAAATTAGTTGATTGTAGCTTTTGAGTTATATCTGTTAAATTTTATCATTAATGCCTATATACCTTATAAGATTGCGTAATGATATGTAGGCTAGATGTGCTCTGAAAAGAATTCTATTCGCATGTAAGAGGCCTCGTCAAGATCATGAGAACATTCAACAGTCACTTCCATTTTTAAGGCATATATATTATACTCGTATGCCAAAAAGAGACAAATTTTGAAACCGTGTAGTCTACAGCAATGTAATTAAAATCTAAACGCATATTGTTTTTTTTTTACCTGTGGTGAATTGTTGTAAGCAACACGCTGATTATCTACCGACGTTGATATAAGGGGTTCGTGTTCTTCATTTCCGGCTGTCATTTTTGTTTCAACAGGATTTAGCGATGGCCAAACTTAAAAAAACACTGAAGCGATTGTTCTATTTGCTTCTGCAAACTGATAACCAAAACTTCTTATTTCTGATAATAAAATCACTTACAAACACTCAAACACTAATCATATATACTCCTCTATACATATATATAGACATTTTTGTATCTGTGGTTTTTAGTAACAATTGTTCTGGCGGGAATTTTACAATGGCGCGCGCGATCGACGCTGCCTGAGCGCGTTATGCTAGCAAGATGTAGGCGGAGCCAACCGAACACGCTATTGCCTAATCAACTGGCTCTCTGAAATTATTTGGTTAGTCTATCTCTAGATGCATTTTTATTTAAACAAGATGTTTACATACACTTCTATTGTTTTACCAATTTTGAGGTTATGTATATCAGTACGTACAAACGTGTGGTACGAAACGAGCGTATGCAACACAATAATAACACATTAAATATCATATGTAAATGTTTATTCAAAAAGAAACATATCTGAGATAGCAAATAATTATTTAATTATTTTACGCATATGATTACAAAATGACACATGACAAAGGAACTATTGTATGTAAGACTTAAGATGTTTCATGATCCTTATCAATCACCATACCATAATGGCTAATGTAAATTCCTTTGCAAGAAAATTGCTGGACTTATGTATATAAAAACACATGTCTATAGTACTCAATAACACAAATTGCTCTCAAAAAATAATGGCAAAGAAAGTTATCAAAAGTGTATCCAGAATACAAAATTTTTTAATTGCAAAAAATCACACATGGTTTGTTCTTGTTTTCTATACATTAATAAGAATGTAAGAACGTGTCTGGATTTTTTCGATTTTCTTGAATTTGAATTGTTGCAGGTGTCTATAATAATAATACTAGGAATAAGTAATAGAATACATTTCAATCATTTTTAGAAATGTCTGTCTGTCTATCTGTCTGTTTGTATGTACAGGCATCACTGCTAAAATACTGGGTTCACAATAAAACCTCGTATAAGGAAATCATAAAACATATCCTCGGGAGTAACTTAGTCTTTGGTCTCATTAAAATCGGTTCACTCTATCAAAAAATATTGTAATTTTAATGGTACCGCGACTTAAGTATGAGAGAAAAGTAGACAAGCAAATGGACTAAATACGTTTAGATTACTTTATTAGCCATTGTTTTGTACATCAGGTTCGACGTGGACGAACGCGCGGGCACAGCTAGTATATAATATAATGATATATTATAGTTTTATAAGACCAAAAGTCTCTTGTCCTATCTTTTATATTATTATATAATATAACCACTAGTTATGCCAGGCCCTTCACTCGTATGAGCTAAAAAGATATAGTTAACGTTGTCTTTTAAACAAAATTGAACATTACACGGTTTCTTTTATATCGCGATATTTATTTTACCCGAATTATTTATATCGATAATAATTAATGCAAGTGTCTTAGTGGGCAATTAGTGCAATATTTAATATGTTGGTTTTATTTAACAAGTTACTTATATGATATTACCGACTCTATTACCAATCTTATTGTATTGCATTGAAATTGCAATTGTAATTTTAAATCTGTTTTCCTATTTGATTTCGTAGGTGGATAGTGTACAAATTTGTCAATTTTTATGTTATGAAAGAGCGAACAAACACGCAGCCTATAATTATTTAATTAATATATAATTATTTAAGTAATGCCATCAATAGAGGACATTATGGGCACCCCTTGGCACATATACTATATTCCCATTTTGATATTTATCTAATAAAGTTGTTAGTATTTTGATAACTGATAAAAAGTTAATTATAGTAATAGTATAATTTATTAAGATGCCCATTTTTTTTGCAAAGGAATTTACTTACAAAATTATGAACTCCAAAATATTCCATAACTATATTTCTTTAATATACACTTACAGATTCGTTTATACTAATATTATTTGGTGACTTATCCCCCTTACATATTTTACCGACGGTATATATAATGGATACTACGACTACCTCACTACAAATGCGCATAAATTGCGTATTTAATAATCAAAGTGTGCATAGGTTAAGAGTTTGTTCTATATATACACGGATACCTTGTGTCGCTACATTTCATGAGCCAAATACGATTTATTACGTTCATATAATATGTTTTCTTAAGATTCCATTTTTTATACACCGACAGCGAAGTTCAAATTTTTCCGTTCAAAGCGTATTTAGTTTTTTTTATGATCTTTATATTTTACATGTACAAAGTTTGAAGATATTAAAAAGTAACGTACTATATTAGCGACGGCTAAAATTGGATTTATAATTTTGAAATGTAACGACTCACATGTGATATAAAGATGTGACATCATAAGTTTTTAAATTTGATATTTTAACGATTTATTGATAGAAACTTTTGACATTTCGACATTAATAACAAAAGTTATAACCAAGAAATATTTTTATTCTGTAAAAAAATATAGAAAAGCGTAACCGAAATATGTAGTGAATCGTTAAGCGATTTGAAAGTCAAAATAATTTATGAAAAATAATAATTAAAGTAAAGTTTAAAGCTTTAAAAGCAAATAACGACACATCCGTACAAATAACACTACACAAATAGGAAGCGTTTAAGGATACATGTTTACCCTGGGCCATACATAAGGATGTACCCTACATTTAACAACAAAATCAATCGTGTCGATTAGTACAATTTAACGAATTTCTAACATATACATAGTACAGTATGTATACATAGTACAACAGATGTAACCAAATAGTGATCGCCACAGCGAAACGTAAGTCGGAAAAATACAATGACTTCACTTCAGCTAAATGAAATTAGTGTATCATAAAGAAATAATATTTTTCGAAGAAAAAAATACAATTAAAATCAAATCGTCGAAAAATACAGGTGAATTATAGAAGAATTTTTAAACATATTATGAAGACAGAAGATTAACTCACTATTTATAGCTTATATAAAAAAAAGTGCGGTGATAACATTTATATCAACAAAACGCTTTATTTATGGTAAAGTTTAATCATTTTCGTGTTTTTTATACCCAACAATATCATTTTTATCTATAAAAAAAACACCAAAAAAGATTTATAATATTTTGATAGATATAATATTTTAGTCGCCGACTAACTAAGATGTGCTATGTGTCAAACATCATGAAAAATAGCGATAAAATCTGAAAAATAATGAAGGATTAGTGAAGTTATATATAAATTAAATGCTTCCACTGTTAACCATTTAATGCATAATTATAATATATATGAAGAATTGAGTCCTATAAGAATAAAAACCGCAAACTATTTAGTAAATGAAAAAAAAATCTATTTTAATTGCATCCATAGGTAATCATGGTAAGTCTTTTACAAAAATCTTAGCGTGAATGAAACCAAAGATGGCTGACATTTATACCGCTTTTACCACTACGGTACTCTTTGATGTTAAACGACCCAATTATTCAAGCATCGATCACCCATACACTGTGACATCTCTTATCAACTGACTATTACGAACAATTAGACAAAATGAAGAACGTAGTGGGGTCTCATTATTTACTCGGATATTTATTCATGTAAATACATACTATTACATTTAGGACTTCGTAGCAATTGAATAAAATCATACACCTTTTTCTATATATTAAAAGAAAATTCTAGTATTATTAAGACATATAAGATGAGCAAATGACGTAGATTTGTTTTCATTAAAAACTACTTACATAAATAAGTTTCATGATTTAAACTTAAGGAAGAGCAATCGTAATTATTCTAGAGCTGGCTGCTTATTATTTATACAACACAAATAGAACCAAATGGTTTTCAAAAGTGAATATTGCACATTTACTGCAGCATCAACTCAGAGCTGTATGTATACTTCCATAAGCTCTTCAACGTTCCTAATCGCCTACCATAAATTCCTATGTTAAAACAACCTTTATCTCGGAAGTTTTATGCGTTGTAAAATGAAGCTTATTACATAATGCTATAAGAACTATGTTATCTGACATATACGCAACTATCTAAATGAGCTAAATCGTTGGACTATTACCGTTAGAATATTACGAACTTATATTAGGGCATCACTATTGTTAACTAATATGCGAAGACGATCAGTCTACTGGTTTTCTTATTGGCAGTGGGTTTCGGATGTGATACATAAGTTATTGCTTGGCTCATGAGATTTATACTTTGAAAAAATCGAATCGTACAAGTCTCGTCAATGTTTTTGACCGCTCTGAATATAGCTCGAATATAAATTGGTGTAATGTAGTCATCGGGTTTAATACAAAACAAAGTTAAAATATTATTATAGGAATCGATAAATTGACATTTATCTAACCTCGTCTTTATGTTATACATATAATATGATAAATATTTATACCTAATTTTGTGTAAGTGCAACTATGTTCAGAGCGGTTAAAAATTTGGAGGGGACTGTAATCTTTTCGTCAGAGATATCCAAACTTCTTAATATTTTTTTGTATGTTAGTACTAAATTTATAACATATAAATATAATGTTTACTATAGATTCAGTGCACTCACGGCACTTACAAAACACACATATAATCTGTACTAAAACTAATTGTACATGAATACATAACGAGTAACTATTGATTGAAGATTTCAGATTCTGCTATCCGTTATTATTATCGATTACAACAATCGCCAGCTATTGTTATCACAACGCGTGAACATACAACCATTATGCTTAACCATTAGGTGTGAGTAAGAGAACATTTCACATTGCTCACACTGAAAGTCATTAAATGAATAAGGTATATTAATTTCATACAAATCAAAGAACAGCAAAATAACTGGCAACAGTTTATAACAACAATTAGTAAAGAAAATACAATAACCTAATTCATTATATATATATATATATATATATATAACTGTTATTGTCCTTTATAGAAAACGTACTTAATTTTGGATTTATTTCTTTGTACGAAGATCTGCTGGTTATTCTTATTGCCTTGATTTGAATTATACAAATAATGGTGTTTGTATTTTGTATGATTTTAAAAGGAAAACAATATAATGCACATATTGAAGTTTAATTCCATTTTAAGGTATGTTGATAATACAGATCGAAACTAATGGTTGTGTCAACTGCATTAACATTGCTTCTCGATGAGTGATATGTTTTCCGAAACAACTGAGTAGTATCTTCACGTTCATACAGGCCTTAATTGAATGTAGTTTTTTTAACTTTGTTCATTCAATATAAAAACAAAATTGTCTACAATTTATCCACCTATATAAAACCCTAGTTAATTTGAGAACACGTTTCGTATAAATAATAACAGCAACACGTAATGAATTGTAAGAAAAACAAAATTCGTTTTAAGACATCGACATAAAATGCGTATAATTCGGGCAATATTTAAATCCACATTAAATTCCAATATTAATTTTAATAAAGATAAAACATAAGTCTAGCGACATCTAGCAGCAAGTTACGTTAAAATGGATAACATAACAACCTTCACCAACCAAAAACACCTAGATTTCCCAACATTCATAGCGATATCTTCAAACGGTGTTTTCATCAATCCTAGACAAACCAATGTTCAATTTTTTATAAATATATCGATAAAATTAATGAGTACAAAGTCGTAGGCGGTTACTAATTATCGATATAGCGGGTACGAAGTCAAGTGAACTAATTAATATGATACGCGACCGAAATATCATGTTGGTTAGACATATCAATGTCAAATTAAAGTTGAGATCATTCGATTGAACAGAAAGTAATATCTATACGCAGAAACTTGTACGATGATAGAGCATTTTCTAAGCCCGCTAGTCTCGCTACCAACCTCAATTTGAAAATATGTTTACAAGCATCTATAGTTGTGTTCTGACAACTACACTGGAGCCAGTGCCTCTCTAGGTTTAGAATGCCCACCACCTTAAACCATATTCTCATTTACCACCAGATTTGATTGTGGGCAAACGCTAAAACCTATAAATTAAAAAAAAAATGGAATTCTAATAACAGTTCTTTCACAACGATTATTGTTATAAAATGTTATTAATTATTCTGCTGTTTTATATCACATTGTAATTTGTAATAATATTCGTTATGTCTTTAAAGTGTAGGCGACTTGTAATGTTATCCCTTTTACACTTACTGAATGTAGCATGATGCTTGCTTGTTCACACGTGATAATAGCGATCAATATATATCGTTGTCTGTAATAACGAACAACGGATAATTCTAACTAATATTATAAATACCACTTGTTTGTTATCTTTTCAAGTTTTAACTACCCAGCCGATCACAATTAAATTTTTCATATACGTATAGTCAAGGGTACGGAAAATTGGGGTCATCTAAAAAAAGTATTCTTCCCAAGTGATAAGTGAACTCTACATTACCTTAAACGAAACCGCAGCAATAGCTTGTATTCAATCGATTGCAAGTTATGCGTAGAAATATCGCATTGCATTTTTTTTAACATGTGTCTCGCTACTTGGCCTATATATACACTGACAATAAATATATCATATGAATAAATGGAAAAAAATTAAGACATATGAACAAACATACTTTTAAAAACGAGAAAACCAACCTCTAACTAACATTAAAAAGCACTAGCGACTCGAATACACACCCGTTAGATATTGACGGACAAAATAAACGATACATGACAGCTTGAATCCAGTTTTACCCATTAGGCCACGAGACATTTGGACACAGACGAAAAATCAATCTATATATGTACATGTATATAGTATATATATATTCGTATGGTTCGATGCCCTATGTACATACACTTCTATACCACTTACGCATACCAACTAGACGATTCACATGAGCCAAGCAATATCCAAGTGATTAAGCAGGATTAATATTGATTGAATCACATACGGTTGGCTTCATAAACGATTGACATTCAAAATTGTTCATCTTGGAATTGTCGCTTTTATACTACAGTACTTCAATAGTACATTATTTATTGGGGTATAGAATATACACACTAGGATAGTATACATAAATATGTCCTGACCAAATATTTTACCGGATCTTATTAGTTACAAGGGGCCATACATAAATTACGTCACACGTTAGGGAGGGGTTAACAAAGTGTGAAAAGAGGATTGGGACGAGACATATGCTTCGTAACATAACATTTATAAATCGAATGTTTTAAAATTGTAAACTTCAATGGAAATGAAATACGTCGATTTTATTAAATATTTAAAACCTTTGGACACAAATAATTTTGGAATTGATGTTTTAATTTAACCAACATATTATAAAACAAAGTCTTCTGCCACGTCTGTCTGTCTGTTCGCGATAAACTCAAAAACTACTGAAGGGACTTTCATGCGGTTTAGCGGTTTAGTTAGCACAGATAAAGTAATTCGTGAGGAAGGTTTAAGTATATAAATTGTCATGGTATTTTTTAATTATCAAGGCGGGATAGCGTCCGCCGTGCCCGCTAGTAATTACTAAATTTAAAAATGCAAAATAAATGCGATGACTTTTTTATTATCATGAAGGCGTGCGGTAAACCAGTATTAAGTACTTTAGTTGACGTTTCCTTGATCGAAAATGCAAAGTAACGTCCATTCAGGTACTTATATGCGACGTTACATGAAGGGAGAAAGACAAATGTCACATCTGTGATAAGAGAGAGTGATGATCATGATAATCTTGTGACGTGATTTATGGTTAGGCATCAATAACGTTTTTTTTGTGGTAGTTTTAATCAAGATTGTATGAAGACTCTTTTTATTTATTATGAAAAATCTATAGAATCAACAATTCTGAATGCACAAATTTATATAATAATGTAGATATATTTACATAAACTATTATATAACTGCATTGTTTTTTTTTTTATATTCGAAGTAGAAATATCAGGGTCCTGTACCTGTCTTTTGTGAGTAATTATGAACTGGATTAATAAATTAATACTATGAGAATCTAACGTATAGAATTATTTTTGTTACTTTTTTATGAATTATATGCTAACTTACGTACCTTTGATGTTCTATCATTTAACTTAGCTGCGTCTTAAATTATGGAAGAATTACTTTAGGTGTATTAATTATTCCATAAGCAGTAAGCTTCATGATCACAGCTCAAATAAATATCCGTTAGGAAAGGAAATTAATAAAAAAAAAAGAACACACGTATTTTGTTCTATGAAAAATAAGCTCTGAACATATAATTATTCCAAAAATAAAATGATTATCGACTAAACAGATGAACACTAATTCGGTATTAATTATCGATTATTTTAATTAAGCTTTGGTTATTACGTAAGAGCTTTATAAAGTTCATAGCGAAATTCGATGACATACAAAGACTTTTCAACATTAAAGAACATATTTATTTAATGATCTATATTATTACGTATTGTCATTATCGCGATATGATAATGTCAATTTTTTTTTTTATTTTATCATACGCTTACTAAATGTTAAATATACAAAATTATATATAAATTGATATACAATATTACAAAGTAAAAAATGACTTCATTAACAATTTTACATATACATTATGTAATCAAGATGGCGGCCAACCTCGTTGAGGCGGACCAGTGTTTCTGGTATTATTTCTAAACGAATCGCATACTAATTATATTGATAATTATAAAATTATTAAATGTAGATACTATTTACTTAACTATAGGTAATTGTAGTATATATATTTGACGATACACCTATATTTGTCGCAAACGAATCAACTTATCAACTAAAATATATCATAAGGCATATTCATTATTATATATTAAACGTATTCAATCGTAACTAATGTATATTTTCGCTATATTCCCAACGAGTGCAACTTTTGTATTAAAAATCTTACATCGATAATTCCAGAATACTTCGATACATTCGTATTACTTAGCGGGTAAATCGAAAACAGGTCTGGTGGATCGTTATATGCGACATTATGAGGTAGCCTGAAGTTATAAAAAAAAAACTTAAAAGCAATTCTGAATCTAAGCGATAAGGTATAATACTGCTAAGCCACAAATCTAATAGATTTTCCGCGTTCAAAATATGCATATAGATATTTATCGAAGTCATTGACAAATAGAGTTATATTTGAATTCGATATACATCAATATATAGAGAATTGAGATAGTGACGTATATAGGGATACTATTAAGAGGGGAAATCTGGACAGAGCAGGATTGGTTATATAGCGGACAATGCCAATACTAGAGGTTAAAAAAACATATCTTTTAGTTTTCCTCACAGGCTCCGTACTGTGGTAGACTGTTTCTGCTCTTGAACCCTAAAGCGTTATGGCAGTTGGAAGCCAACCCTATTCTGTTAAATTTTGGGCGTTTTCACGGACCAACCGCCGCTATCTCCCCCCAATATACGCCAATAATTAGAAAACGTGTGTTAATTTGAAATGTGTGCCATAATTGAGAAAGTTACCTACTTATAGACTATGCTTATAAGGAAAGGCATTGATTACACGCGTCTCAAACAAATTACCTTATCAAAAGTATGCTTATATAATAAGCGGCGCGGCGGTTCGCTCCATTACCTCTCCCCCTTTCTCTATAAATAAACCTTACCATTATTTAGTATACGTATGCTTAAACTATATATATATAAAAAAAAATAGATACAAAAAGAAAAAAAAATGTCTTTTAAGAGATTATCTGGCAAAAGAATCAATCGATTTAATCTATTATTCCGATTGAATAAACATTTTTAATTCAGAAAAAAGGAAATATATACTAACTATGGGTACATAATAGAGTTTCTTATCTTCATAAGCATTTGAAATTCCTTATAAGACTATATGTGAAAATTACAATAATAAAAAGTTCGTTGAAAAAAAAACACATATCATAGATGACATACTCAATAAAGTAAAATTGTTAATATCGTTTTAAGAGTGAAATGAAATCATCAAGTAATATCTGCACGCGTAGTGCAGTATTATATCACAGCCAAATCAACCGCCACACGCTAATGCATTATTCACGCATGTATTTTTTTTTAAATATTCCAAGTCCTTCAACTATCAATTATCCACGTTTTATAACAAAGTCACCCACATATCTAACTACATGGCACTACCTAAATAGGAGCGACCATGAATGATCCATTTTTGTAAGCGAATACCATAAGGGTGACCATAGGGGGTTAGGGCATAGTGAATAATTTCTAGAATATTTAAACGATACTTAAGGAATATGTATTAATAATTTGCAAATCTCTAATTTCATTGGTTTTTGCGAAAAAGCAAAATATGTACAGAACAAAAAAAACTCAGGATTGACTGAACCGATTGATTTAAGTTTATACTAACTAATATAATTAAAAAAATACCTTGACAAATGATATACCTAAACCTTCCCCGTGTATCACTTTATCTGCTGGTGAAAACAGCATGAAAATCCATTCAGTTTTTGAGTTTATCGCGAACATATAGAAATATAGACGTGGGAGAGAACTTTGTTTTATAATATGTAATAATGATCTTGGGGGTATTAACAGCTCCTATATAAATACATTAAGAACTATATAGCTTTATCATTGATTTTTTCTTTAAAATTCCAATTTTAACCTCGTTGCAATTCTTCTGCAATTATGAAAACTTTTTCCCAAACCTTTCCTACAACACCACGAGTTTTTAAAAGATTTAAAATTGTTGCGACATAGTAAAAAAAAATTCAAACCAAGTTATTTTTAACGCCAATTTGTGTATTTTAGAATAATCACAGACAATTTTTCTTCATAAAAATCTAATTTTATATTATTGCCTTCTACATTTTGCTTTTTCTCGAAAACCAATGAAATTAGAGAACTGAAACTTACTGGATCTTACATATAACCTAAATACCGTTTAAATATTTTTCGGGGGCCGATTCACTATGGTTATGTCCTATGAACTTATGTTAATTAATTTATTCCTAATCTATTTTTTTAATAATAGCAGAACATCGACTATCGATAACTAAAGTTAATAGAGTCTGATGCAATAATCGATTATGTATCGTTTAAATTTTGAGTATTATAAATATACCAACACGATAGTTATGTTATTGACACTCTAATGTCCGTACAAAATCTACGACCGTACAATTTGGTACGTTGAAGGCGAACTCACAACATTTGGCCAATGTCTTATGTGAAACAAGTCATATTTGGCCAATATCGTTTTCCGAGATACTCGCATAGTTCCGACACTAAACGTATCTGATCTTATTTTTTTTAAGATCCAGTAATTCATTTGTCTTTTAATACAACCTGTGTTTTATATACAGGACCTATTTTAACGGTGATAAGATAGAAATCTTATTAATAACTGAAAAGTTAAAATATTATTTAGTTTTTCGATTTTTCCTCGTCATATATTAATAAGATTCGGTACGTAAATGAACCAAGATGACGTCGAATGTGTACGCATTCTCGCACGCAAAATGTGTTTTTTTTTCTGGTGGAAAATACAATTAATATTTGAAATTACAGTATTTAATTTTTCTCAAAGAACACGAATATCAACCACTTTTGCCTATTTAAGTCTTCCAATCTTCTACATCGTATGTCTATCTATAGTTAGTCAAATTTATAACCGATTTCCGGTTTTCTTCAAAACATCACCGTCAAATTTATCGTTGTCTAACATAGATATACAAAACCCAAGATGCACACTTAACGTCTTACAGCCAGCTTACAAAAATGAGTGCATAATTTTGGATTATGCACACATTTCAAATATTCTCGCGTCGCTTGCGTCAATTGTTAAAACAACCTTAAATCATTCCGGTAAGGTTGAAATTTGAAAAATCATAAGTTTATCGCATAATTATAACCACGTAAGTATATTAGGGAATTTTTGCGGGACGGTTTTGAGCGCTACTTTTATTCGAGATTGTGTGTCTTTGGTTTTCATATGTCAATGTTCTTTAAGCAACGACTAATTTAATCCAGAACGAGGGTATATCATAAAGGAGTAAAATAGTTAACCGGTAAATACAGGTAAAACGAAATTTAAATCATCTTTTTATTAACAGATAAAACAACGCTTTTATGAGACTCGGAATAAACAGATGTCTATGTACTTAGTCAAAGGTATGACCGATTTCCGGTTTTCTTCTAGACATATCTGTTAAATATATCGTTCTATAAGCAACGATTAATTCAACCCAAAGCCAGAGTATATCACAAAGGAGTAAAATAAATAACCGGAAAATACCGGTAAAGGGAGATTTGAATCATTTGTTTTATTGATGGACATAACAATGCTTTTATGGGATCTGGAATACATAAATGGAAATATAACTACGCAAATAGTAAAACAATAAGGATTTGAATAATTTACCGGTTTTTGAAGTTCCTCCTCAAGTAACAATATATTCATATTTCATTTTTGGTTTGTTACATCTTATAAAGGTTAGATTAGAGCTTATATGGGTCATCACTTACCGATTTTGGATGAAGCTTTCAAACTAGTTAGATTGTCTGTTTTGGTTACCGTCCACTTTTTTGTTATTCAACACTAACTGAACCAATTTCAAAAGCAAAAAGGCAAAATTCTACACACAGTACCAGGTAGTACTTAAAAAATGTTGGTTTCGATTTTTTGCACACAAAGAATAATAACATATCTTGTTTGTTGGTTCATTTTTCTTACCGAGTATAACATGAGAGTAAACTCATTAGGGTTACTTAGGTTTATAAACCTATCTCAGTTTGGCGGTGAGATATTAAAATGAACTGGACTATCCCATGTCTATTTTACAAAATTAATTAACATGTCCATTATAAACGATGCCATTAATCGTCTTTCATTAAATTGGGTCTTACAACAAACAGAAGTTATCGACAATTGACGACAAAACTTTAGCGAGTCATAGCCATTGACGCCTCGTACAAAACATTTAAATATTCTTGTACCCTTCAATCGCTTCCATCAATATATTTTAGAATCGAATGTTAATGAGCGCTAATGAATTGTTTTAATATTACTATATTCCATTATGCAATCCCATAGAGTAAATATACAATCAATAATGTTAAACTCGAAAATGATCTTGCCAAATTGAATTTTCCTTTCCATTTGACTTTACATTATTATAATTTTAAATATTTAATTAATGCTTTTTTCTTTATTAATTAATGGATTTATTTTGATTATTCTATATACTCAATTGTTAATAAGTATAATTCGGGGAACTAAAAAATATACATATAGCAAATCACTTACAAGAAAGGAAAAAAAAAACAAATTACCTTGCTTACCTTATTTGGCTTTTTAAATTTTTGTTTCCTTTAAAATTAACAATAGAAATAATATCTCATAGGTATTCGCTTTTATTACCGAGATTGGTGGACGTCCCTATATTTAACATCCAATCAACTGGCAACACAGATGGAATTTTTTACTCTATGGTGTGAGCCACCTCCGATTGACTCACAACTATAGCGATGGCTTGATGAGATCGAAGTTGAAGTTGAAGAATGTTCAGGTTTTCTTGCAATAAAAGACTTGTTGCTAGTAGAGCAGCGAAGGATGTGCTCGCGTTGCCGACTCGTACAAAACAGGATATCTATACCGCCCGCGCCGGTTATTGAGGTCGCTCTCAGGCACAATTTCGGGACAAAGCACCGCTTACGCACGCTGGCGGTGCCCCGCCCTCTCAGAGCACGTTATAACTAACTACACAGGCGGGGCGGTATCGTGATGAGTCACCCTTCGCTTTCTATTTATTTACATACAAAAACATTACATTTGTGCTTACAACTACCAACTTATACTATTTTAAACTATTTCTAGACAAATCACTATAAATATCTATAACTACACCACATATACTATACTATAAATCTATGCACTCTATAAATCTACGTAATACAATATTAAATCTATTATGAATTACTTTGCACACAGATTACTCTAAACTGTCGCGAACATACTCCCGCCGCAGCTCTTGTAGCTGTAGAACTCTAGCGTTCGCGATTGTCGTTCGTTGATGATCGGTCTGCTCAGGATCCCTCTCGTTGTACGCACGTCGACTGCACGTACCTCGCCGTCCGCTCTCGAATATGTCGTCACGACGACGTCTCTTGGTCACGAATCCCTTGGCAGCGTTCCGTCCGCGATCAAAATGAGATGCGTACACATGTGAAGTGATACACAATCTTCACATGTCTGTCTCCGGACGTCGTCTATGATATCTGCACTATCGGGTTGTAGCACCGCTTCAAACTGCATGACGACATCACTTCGTGTAGTTCCGCATATCACACAAGATCGTTGCGTTTGAGTTTCTCGAACTGCTATACTACTCGTGGTTGACGAAAATCGCTTCGATTTCATGTAACGTCGCATTGAAACCTCCCGCCGGTACTTGACGCGTTGTGTGTTGTAATGTGTCGAGTCCCACTGTTCCTTCGAGTTGTAGGAACGTTTCAGCACGATGATCCAGAGACTCGCATGTAACACACTCCTATTCTATTTCTTTCTTCATAATATTTTTGAGACAAACGAACATTTGTTTCTTGCTTATCTCTGCAGCGATATTGTTTCTCACTATACCTTCTTTGTGTAAAGGTTCTGGCGATTTCTAAACTCTATTGTTTGCGCGATTACCGACTCTATTGTTGTACCCATTGGCCTGCCGTCTAATAAAACGTAGGTACGGCAGGCATCCTTCGCGCTTTCTAGGCAGTTAGGATCTCAGGTAGTATTTCGGGACGCGCAGATGTTGTTATTATCTTTCGCCGTTGAAACAATAGCGCAGCCAACCGTTGTACTTTTCCATTCACACGGCTCAATATTTCTGTGAAATGGCGAGTGGTGCGTTTAATGATACCAATCTTGTTTGCATCGCTTAGTCACTTGATGTTTGCGATGCTATTTTCTATAATCATCTTGCGTTTTTGTACACGTGGGTTTCGTCTCGCTCACATGTACGCTGTTGCGCTTTTCAACTATTGCGAACGTATCTCATTCCTCGTATGTCGTTGTCCGGTCCAGAGCAGATTGTCGCAACTATGTTTCTTTACAGTGCTCGGTTGGCAATCAATTGATTTCGATATTGCCACGTGCACGCGAC